>JAVCKT010023802.1:22590-48684 GCA_032273925.1 Rhynchotus rufescens
AGCTACAGATTGTTCTAATTGCTAAGATTATAAACTACTTGTTCTGGACAAAGAAATTCAAAAAGAAATTAAGCACAAACCTCCCTGGAAAGCTAATGATTCATAAAGTTCATTTAACCAATATCCCATAAAATTTTCTATTGTTAAAATAAATCTCACTTCAATATTTTGTCCATAAAGACATTTTGATTTTATGACTCTGTAAAAGAAGCTGCTACTGCCATTGCCTTTGATTTTAGTCATTTTGTAAATGTTTTTAAAGTGAATTTTTTTTAGATTTTTAATTTTAAAATCTGTTCCATATGGCTACTTGCTATTTAGAAGTTGGACATATTTACAAAACAAAATAATGCCTTTGCCAGCCTCCATTCTTACTATTTAAGATGAAACAACACAAGTTAAGTCGTTAGCCATATTTGCATTAAAACTCAGTTTTAAACCTACTATTTTAGCAAAATAAATATGTTTTCTCCACTTTTAATGAGTTCATACTTTGTATTGGGAAAAATAGAGTTTTCAGTGTAATTAATTTACAGCTTTATAAACATGTTGCTTTTCAGGTGTGTCAGGTAGTGCCCAAGTACCTGGGACAGAGTTTCTCACAACAGCAGAGCTCTTCCCCTCAACCCTCAGCTGAGGCAAAGGATGCTCCTTCTAGCTGTTAGTAGCAAAAAACGTAACGACTGGCTTAGCTGTGCTTATTCTGTCTCCTGGAAAGCAATACCACATACACACACCAGTCAGTAGGCTGCAGGTAACAGAAATCTAATCTGAAGAAAAAAATATATATAAATTTTAAGCTTTTCTTCCCATACCTCCATTTTTGTCTGCATCACAGGGCATGAGCTATTCATTTGCCTTCAATTACTACCACAAAAGAGAAACAGCTGCTGATATTCTCAGTGGATGATGACTGGGATATTTTAGCATCTGAGAGGCAGTTAAAATAGCTAGTCAGCTTTCTGAAGAAAAACGAAAAAAAAGGGCAAATGAAAACCTTTACATGAGACAGGCCTTCCACCAGGTCACTGGCAAGGTTAACTACCTGATCAGCCACCATCAGGCCCTCATGTTCTTCTGGGGGAACCTGCCCAAGGACTGATGAGCATTAACTCGTGCCAGCTGCAGGCAGCCGAGCAGGGGGTTCACTCGTCTGCACCATTCACCACACGGCATCAGCTCACTGAAAGCAAGCCTGCAAACAGTTGTTTGCTGACTCACGTGAAGCTAAACGAAGAAAAGCAGGAAAGAAGGCTTAGAGGGAAAAAGAAGAAAAGAATAAAAAGAAAAAAAATATTAAGGATGCTTTTTTTCCTCCCTTCCTTCCTTAACTCCTACACCCTTCTCTCTGGGGTAAACTTCATTCTTCCCTAATTCACGCAGACATGCATCACTCAACAACGACTCATAGTATCTGAATCTGAGGGCAAAGAAAAAAAGATGCAAAATGACTCCAATTTGCACACATCTCATCTAACCGCCTGCCACGTCCTGCCTGCCAAAACTATGTTTTGCATCAACAACAGTTCTTAAAAACTAAACAGCCAAAAAATCTTCCTATCTGGCTGTCATGTTTTTGTCAAAATAAAAGTTCTTGTCGTTCTTCCACATCCCCAGTCTTCTATGCATCTAACAAACAAACGCCACAGTTAGTTCAAAATTCTGGAACTGATTCTCAAAAATATTTATGGAATCAGGCTTCCCTTTCTACTTCAGAGGGGATGAATAAAATTTCGCTAAAAATTTTACAAAAGACTTACAGGCTTAGACACACGCACAGCATTTAAACAATTTAACCATGTAAGAACCTAAGGACTGCTATTTCCCACCAACTTGCTCACTCTCAGAAGAAATAAGAAGGATGAAGAATCAAGTGTGTATATGGATACCCAGCAGTCTCGAGTTTCCCTCCTGGAACTTCTGAAGATTCCACCCTTCTGATCTATCCCTGAGCCACCGGGACAGGAATGCTCGCCAGGAGAGCAAAAATCATTAAGTGACAAAGGACAAAAACACACTCAGATGGAAGTCCCATCCTCTCAAACAGACCTTCAGAGAAGCAGTCTCTGAAGTCCATCAAAACTGGAAATGAAGGCCAGCATTAGATCACAAAAAGGGTAATTGAGAATAACTACTACAAAATCAATGAACGGCAGAAAAGATTTTTTTTTAACAAGAAATGAAATAGTCTTATACCTCCTTTGTTTGAAACTATAGCCTGTAACAAAATTGGCAATATTTTTCTGCAATATCAGTTCTTAAAAATATTAAACCTCCAACTGCTACCTGAGAAGAACAGCAACTACCTGTTTTTGAAATAAAGGATGTGCAAAATATTTTTGATGAACTGGGGAGGAAAATATGTTCAGCCATTCAGATCATTTATAAAAACAAATATGAAGCTATCTTTTTATCTTTTTGATCCTAGAATTATTGACATCTAACAGCACGGTTGAGAAAGTAAACTGAGAAGCAGCCTTCCTAAAAAAAAATAGCGACATATTTATTTAATATTCTTCATGGTTGATGAAATACTAATCTAGGGCATACATACCCATTTAATTTAATGTGAAAATATGGTATGTGTCCATCACTATTCTAATATATTGTAAAAGCAAAAATGCAATTCATTCTTCAAAATACTGTGGAATGAACACCATATTTTGGCAAAGAATTCTGTATGTTCCACTATAGAGGCGAGATATTTAATCTATTACTCTTGTGGAAAGAGTCTTCTCAATTCATAAAGTATTCAATTTATCTTTTTTTTTCCTCTAACTCTTAGCCTTTACCCACATCTGGTTTGTATCTGTCAATGTATGTTTTACATTGTGCTATTGTATTTTGATAAATACATTGCATATAAAGTCAAAGTTAAGAGTAATTGTATTTTTGTGAAGTATATTTTGTGTACATCTGGAAACAAATTATAGAAAAGAGTTTAGTGGTTTTAGTTCAATTAGATTTCAACGAACTGAGGATTTGAGTCAAACATTTAAGCTTGTGAAAAGGCAATCTGGGCAACATACAAAACATGATCCCCAGATTTTTTTAAACCTTTAGGTAGAACTGACCTCCACCACTCATTGTTAAGGTCACATGGCATTTTCCACTACGAAACTGTCTTTAAAATTTGTAAAACCTACACGTGATTACAGTTCCTTGGGTTAAAAACATTCCATGCAAAGTCAGACTCAAGCTTTTAATCTTGATTTTATGAAACTTCAAACCAAAATGATAGAGTTGCTCCTGGAGTGACAGTATTATTTTTCCTACATTCATGTGTTTCCCTTCCAAGTTGCAAACCTTTACCTCCTCTCTGTCCTTGATTTGGAAGAAGGATGAAAATTCAAGAGGAGAGCAGCATTGCATCCCACCTCTTATCATCTCTGAAAATATGTGCAAGATATAAATAGCGGGGAAAGCAAAATTGCAGTTCAGCAGCATTCATCAGTAGCGATGAACTGCTTTCAGCTGCAGCGAGCTGTGAGCTTCCCACCTACACTTGGCTGAGGCAACTACAACAGGGGTCTGCACTAGGCTGGACCAGCCAGGGTCCAGGCATCTGGACCATGAGCCAAGACCCCTTCTCTGGAGCTGCTACAGGAATCCTCTTGCTGACAGGGGGTCCAAAGCCAGGCATGCAGCTCGCGCAGTAACAGCACAGGCAGCAGGAGAAAGAGCTGATTCTGCAATCAAACGTGTCTGCTGGAAACTTTAACTTTAGTTGCAAGCTGTTGCAAGACACTGAGACTGACAACTAGGAGCAGAGATTAAGGAACAGCCTCACAGAACTGAAATTTATCTTTTTTTTTTTTCTTGTGAGTATGAATCTACTCCAGAGGATTTTACTTGATACAGTACACATCAGCTATTCACAGGTATCTCACCCTACACCAAATACCCAACACCTAACTTGATAAAGAAATCTTAGCCAATTTCCTTTCGGGAAATTTCCTTAGCCAATTTCTAAATCCCAGCAACAGAGCATCTGAGTGTTTCACTACTATTTACAGCCCCTGTCTGTTTTCCGAAGAAATAACATGATACGCAAGGTTTAAAGTCAAAAGCATTCATTAATTTTGGGAACCTGAGACATGTTAAAAATTATTTCACTTAATTCAAGGTTCCTGATGATATTTCAATAGATTTGCACTCTTTAGAGCCTGGGTATCAAACCAAATTGAGGAAAATACAGTTTCTCAAGGCCTGTAAGAATCAATCTGAATGGACACAACATTGGACCGAAGCTCCATGAAAAACGCAGGAAGAGAATCTAACTCTCCAGAAAGTCTCTTTGCTGCCTTAACACTACAACCCCGTTCCTTTTCTTTCCCTACAGTTCTCATGCTCATTTGCCACGCACTGTGCAATAGGGCAGGCAGCCGTCTCCATTTCACAGTCCTCATTGGCACCCTGATTCTTCTTGGGCACTGTTTGATGAGGGGACCTTGCAGACAACAAAAAATGCAAATGCAGAGCCACAGATGGTCATCACACTTGTGACCAATTCTTTCTTCTTCAAGCAGTTTTACTTTTGTATAACAGAGAACACTGTTTTAAACTCGTACTGGAAGCATATGTTCAGCACAAGTGACACTATTAAGTGATGCAGACACGAAGCATAAGAAGTTTGGTTTTATTTTTTTAAAAGGGTCAAACAAAATCTGATTAGTAACACACATTTTACTGAGCGCTGCTTTCATTTTATAGGCACAAAAAATTCAAAGCTTTTTGTGCACTGTTCATAATTTCAGCCCTACCTTCCTACAGAGCAATTATAGGGTAAAGAGACTACTGCCCTGCTTTCTGTGGACAGCAACTGCTTTCATGTAGCAAAAGCTGAAGAACACTAAGTGGTTGAAAAGCAGGTTAAATATTTTGTGGCATTAATACCTTAAAAAGCAAGTTAGCATTCAGATTGTTTTAATCTTTTAAATGTACAGATTTAATCCTGACACGGATTTTTTTTGAAGTTGTTGCATATGCATTATAAAGTAACTCCCTCACCACCACTCTGTTGGGCCAACACTAAGGTATGGAATTGAAAAGGAGTATCAAAACTTTAACAGCTCTAATACAAAATGCAGTTCTTGCACTTACTCATTTTGGACATTCAAACTCCTGACATAGGCAAAAGTGTCTTACGATTTGAATTCCCTACAAAATCTGCCTGCATAACAGCAAATTTGGGTTGAATTTTAATGATGACTGCATTTAGACTTTTTTGCACCCTTATCACTCTTAATTTCAATCTTAAATCCAGAAGATCTAGTTGTTATTTTCAGATATCCTTGTTAAAATAGAGTTTCTTACAGCTGTGAAGGTATTTCTGGCTCACAGCTTTGCTGTCTTTGTTGATAGGACAGGATCCTGGTTCCTTCTCTTGCTGAAAACGAAGCAGCAAGCTTCTGCAGAAGTCCACACAAAGGGGACAAGCAGGAGAAAACACCGTGTTACATAAGGGAAATGGGTCTGCATGATACAGGCAGCTATTGTCAGCAGGGTGGCTTGAAATCACAGCTCCAAGGCATGCTGTGGTTGCTACAAGGAGATATTTAGATGACAGATAGCACAGGAAAGGGAAGAATTATAGTATTTATTATATCTAGGGTGCACTGTCAATCTGCAATATATGATCTTAACTTGACCACTAGGCTTCAGCATAATAATGTTACAGTAAATTAGTGGCAATCACAGTGAACTTGCTCCTGGCATACGGGTCAGATGGTGAGGGCTTACTGGAAGGTCTGGCTGCACCAGAACTTGCCATACCCCAGCATGAGCTGAACTTCCAACCATGACCCCCGAGTCCCAGCCTGGCCACAGTGCTAGGATTCAGTGCAAAGGATAGATGGACTTCTTGCAGAAGCTGAAATAGGGAAGGAGTAAGCAGCAACCAGCAAACACAGACGGGGAAAAAAAGATCTTAATGATGTAAAGATATAGCCATTTTCCCAGAAGTAATAATACCTCCTGAATGAGGAATAACTTGTTTTAATTTCATCTTAGCAGTGTAAGGATTCATATGGTAACTATCACCGTAGCATTTGAGCATCCTTGGCAAGTACAGTAGCAAATATTACCAGCTTTCTCCAAGAGCAGCCTGCATTCTTTGACTCTCCCAAGCACCAAATTTGTTTGCCTCAAGTATTGTGGAAATCTATCCAAGCAGGTTCTGCAGACCAGAGATTTCGTGAACCAGATGTTACCAAAAGACTTGGACAAGTTCATTTTACATCTTGTTCTCATTACAGGCAAGTTTTAGCCCAGATGATGATTTTCTTCAATATCTGACTGCGCTGTTCGAAACAAAAACCTTGGCACTCACCTGCTCTTCTGCTGCTTCAAGAGGCAAAACATATGAATCAAGGGTTATTTACAGGTCTGCAGCACTGTACATACCAAATCCTCTGCTGTTACTGGTTGTCCCTTTTTATCATTAGCCACCACCATTTTCCCCAGCCTCTCCTTCATATCTGCAAGGCTGGAGGTAAGTGCCAAAAGGGCCATAATTTCACTTGCAACAGCAATATCAAACTGAGCCTGTAAAATACAAAAGAAAATCAAATCAAAGGCAGGTCTAACATTCACAGGGAACTGTCAGGAACAGACATAGAAAAGACAGATGTCACACTGGAATTTAAATAATTCTAAACTGAAGCCCACTTCAATCACTTTGTTCGTATTTCCTCATTTATATTGTATGCTACATTTCATCTACTTGGGGATCCATCTTGACTGCTTAGCTCCTCAGCTCCCACTATCCTTAGTAGAATCTCCCTTAAGGACCAAGACTTTTATTTTTATTTTTTTACTGTGGAAAGAAAAAAGAAAAAAGACCAGATGTATTTTCAACTTCTCTGGCATGAGCACAGATTTTTTTTCCCCCCTCTATCTGTAATGCCTCCAAAATCTTTTTATTATTATTATTACTTTAATTCTGGTTTCAAAAACATTCTTGTTCATTCTTTTGATCTCCTCTTAATCATTCTTTTTCTATAGAAATTCAAAATTTAGAGTTTAGCTCATCGGGCCCTGAGCTTTATCTTGATGATATAAAACATATTCACCCCTGCATTCTCTTTGGTTATGAACAGTCATACCAGAAAAAGTAAGAAAGAACACAAAAACTATTTGCAGCAACAGACTTACTGCTATTAGTCATACTGTCCAGCACTTCAACATAACATGAGCCATGGTCCTTATTTTTTAAAATTGTGATATAAATTAGTAATTTTGCGTACTATTTTAGTACTAGAAAAGCCCAGGTCACATGCTGCTGGGAAATGAACAAGGTTATAACGTGACAGGAATGCGATGTGGGACCGAGGAACTGCAGCCTCTTTAATAATCTCTCCAGCTCCAATGAATTTAAGTCTATACAAAATGTATTAATTGATACCACTCCATTACCTATGTAGAAAAAAAAAAAAAACACCTGGATTGGTCTGTACTTCACCTCTGCACACCTGCACAATCCATCCAAGCCTGTGAGGACACACAAGCACCTTCCTGACTTGAGCCTCAGTCAGGCAGAGGTATACATACCATAAATAAGGAAAGCTAGCTCGGTAATACAGGCATTCCCAATAGGGATTCAACTGAAATACTGAAGTTCTAAAGCCATTTCTTTCTTCCAAGGCGCAGTAGGACACACAACAAAATAGAGCTCATGGTGAACGCTGTTACTGCTGGGATTAAATGGACGCTACCATCTCTTCAAGGCGAAGAACGTGCCATGGAAGACACTGCAGTGTACTTAATGCAGGCAAAAAGCCTGAGAAAATTAGGCCCAACCCATATACTGGAATATTATCTGACTTTAGCAAGATGTTCATCAAGATATACAAAATAAAGATTTTATTAGACATACTATTGTAGTGCTGAAGTATAAGAAAAGGACAGGAAAAAAAATCCTCAGGTAGATGCTTAAAGAACGACACAGTATTTTATTGAAAAAACAGGCACCAGGCTGTGATAGCAGGTGCTGTTTTAACTCTAATAACCTTTATACACCTATGAAGTGCTGACAGAAGCCTGAGCTGTAAAATCCGTTCTCTATCGATGAAAGGATCCACCCACATGGATTCAATTGCAGGATCAAGGCCATCAGTCATGTAATACTCTTAAGAAACCACAGCATCCCTGTTCATTAAAACGCAGGCTTTTGCTCCTGCTGTGCTCTGCCATTATGCACAGGTGTCATTGATTTTCAGAATGCTGGAACATCGCTCCAAATATTTATAAAATGCATCTGTTAGCTATGAAGTCCTGTTTTATCTGGCTTTCTGGCTACGCTCTGAAATGAGCTTCGCTAACCGCTCTTTATTTCTCGAGTCAGTAAAAACATGCTAAAACATGAATGGATGTGTGCATCAGTCCAAGACACCACAACTGGATGCACCAAGGCCATTTTAGCCAAAGCAGTTCCGAAGCAACACTTGACAGTCTTATGTTGACAGTACTTTGTAGGAAAACAGCCCACATTGAAGTCAGCAGCATAATTACGGTCGCAAAGCAGTGCAAAAAAGGCTGGCAGAATGCAGCCTAAAGCTACGAATGATGAATCACTGATAAATCTAAACACAGGAAAATGTCTCGAGTGTTGAAAAAATACGCACCATATTTATAGTCCCAGCCCATTACCAACAATGAGTATTAGCTGATTTGCATTTTTTGTAAGTTATAGAAAAGTCTCTACTCCATATACTCAAAACAAAAATAAAGCATATCTCTTTAAAATTTGACTGTTCTATTTAATTAAGCAAAAAGATTAAAATTCCTGTGAGACTATTTTTCTACTCTTTATTGAGGTACAGAACATCATATGTGAAATCAAGAAAAATTAAAGTTGTCAGTTCCACAAGAAGTGATGCCCCATCTATACCACACTAAGTATTTATCTTCACACCAAGTAGTCAGAACCTCATGAATGTGGTTATCCAGAGTGTTAAATTACAATAATCTTTCTTGAATTAGAAGCAAATGAGTTTGCTCCATCTAATGTTGTTATTCTATACTGGATTTACTCACACTACTCACTCACATTTACATAACTGAATTTACACTATTTACTCACAGATATACTTATTCAAATAGTATCAGGGAAGTCTGGCATTCAATTTAGCAGCCGTATCTTTAATAAGCTTCCATCATTCCCCAATATTTGCAGATTTTTCAAGTGCTTTCCACACATTGTGCAGTATACTTTGAATTGTTTCTGAAACTTGAGGCTCTGTTACTCATTAACATCACTGGCTTCCCTGCAACACTACTACACACATCAGCAGATGTTGGCATTGCAATTCAAAGAGATTTGTGGAAAGAGTTACAGGCTGGCAAACATCTCCCAGTCTCTAGAGCAAAGTCTGTCCCGAGTAAGTTACAGTAATTGCCTTTACATACCTGACGGACAAATCCCTTCTCCGTGTTTGCCTGGCCAATTGTAATTTTCCGTAGGAATCTGTCATTGGTATCCACCACTAAATTAAGGGAAAAGCAAACCATATTATCAAAGAGCTAGAGATCTTAATTCTTTCCAAGAATTTTGCATGTTTTTACTACACCCAAGATTCAACTACTTGCACAGCACAGGGCAAGCAGATAAACAGGCCTCTCCATGTTAGCAGTGACACTGACTTGGTTTCTTCTCCTCTATTTGATATCTCTGGATGACAGTTTGAAATAACACAAGCAGTATTTCTCCCAACAATATCTGAAGCTAACAGATGCTTGACATTCTAATGCACAACTTAATATTTTACCACAAGAAAAATATGCCTTGGTAGCTACAAAGCACCTCAGATCTATCTCAAATCATTTACCTCTTTATTGACTTGTTAAAAGTTGATATTTAAGACTACAAGATACAGCTTAAACTTGGTCTGCTTTTCTTTTAAGGATGATTATGTTGTCAGATTGATTCTTCCAGACAAGTCATTTTATCGCACATCACAGTAACTAGCTCCACATTCAGCTGGGGAGTATTGAGAGAATTTTTTTTTCCAGCTGCCAAGACCAAGCATCTGTTATTTAACGTATCTTCAGTTCCAGACAACAGTCTTCCTAACCTGGAAGCACTTTAGGTATTGCAAGGGCATGTCCAAACCATGCTGCGCAACTGCTAACTTTGTTCACATTGCAGCAATCCAAATTCTCCCTTCTTGGAGAATTTTGGACATACCTTTGTAGGAACCAAAAGGAAGAATCGTGACCTGATCATGACGTTTCTTAGGAGGAAACACCAGGAGGATGTTTTTCATTGTTACAAGCAAAGACCAGTCTGCAGGACTTCTTTCCTGGGATAGTGATCCCTTTGGCCCTACAATCTTTTGATCCTCCTGCAGCAATCCTAAAGAAAGGGAGGTTGAAGGTTCTCTTGACCAATGTAACCCACAACCTGGCAATCAGGTCATTTTTTTTTTCCAGGAAATTCAGATTTGAGTCATATTCAGTATAAGAAAGAGAATGTATAACACATAAGACAGACTCCCTTGTACTGGAGGGAGTGACTTTGCCTCCTCCCTCCATCAGTGCTCATGCTGTTTTTTAGGGATTAACAAATTTGCCTGTGCAGAAAAGGCCAATGCAATTACCCAAGGACAAGAGGGATTTAGAAGCTCAGTTCTACACAAGCTGCACTAGGCTGAGAAAAGCAAGATCTCAGTCACCTCCCCTTCTTGGGCATTTCACATGGGGCTGCTGCAAATATGCCACATAGGCTTTCTTCCATGGTGTTCAGGCCCCTGATTTCCTCACGAATCCCATGTAAGGGATGGCACAAAACAGATGCAGTTAACATATTTTGGTTTCTATTTATTTGTACTGTTAACTTATCTTGGTTTCTATTTATGCAAAGCCATACTCTAAACTACTACAGCACTGGCAGGAACCGTGAACAGAGCTCAGTAGGAGGAAGCAGCAGGCTTGTGCCAAGCTGGGGGACCATATGCCACCACAAAGCCATATGGCCAGCTCATCTCTCAGCTTATCCCCTCTCCTCATAGGGAACTCACTCTGCTGACAGCCTTAAGCAGACCTTACTGGCCTTCCTCTACCTCCTCTCAGGTACTGCTGAGAGCATGAACTAGTCCTCGCACCAGCTTGGACAGCCAGCAGGCAGTGTTTTATTCTTTTTTTTTTTTTTTGATGGATTCAAGTAACCTTAACACTCTTACCATTAAATTGTAACTACCACCTGCAACTCTTTCTGGTCACTGGGTCACCCCAGCTCTCTCACTAGTGTCAAAATTAATTCTCCAGGAAGATGCCAATAGCTGCACTTAGAAGCAGAAAAATGAGGAAGATTTTTTCTTTGCCACAAAAACAATTTTCAGTTCTCCTCCAATCTGCCTCTTCTTTATCCAAAGTAAACACTCAGGGAAAAATTAGGTTCAACCAAAACGCAGTGTTAGGTTTAATGCATCTACTTCCTGATCCTCCAGAGGACCTTGTCCGCCAGAGCACAAAGCACAATCTGTGGATACCACAGAAAGGGACAGCTTTCCTTCCTTTTAGTGTGTTGTATCTGTAAAATCTTCTGTAAGATGACAATAAACTTTCATCTTATGACCCTCTCTAAGGAGAAGGATCCTGACTGTAAGGCATTTTCAGATGATCTGACAGCTCTTTCTTTTGCCCCATTCAGTAAATCTTTTGGTAGGAATCAAGCTTCACAAACATTCCCAAAATAAACACTTTCAAATTTAAAGCACTCTTAAAACCCCCCTTTTTTTCTGGTAATATTTAAAATATTCCACACCAATCTCTACGACGTGCACAAAACCTTCCCCAGCATTTCACTGAGATGAACTGAGTAATTTACTTGACAGCTGTTGAGTAACGTTGCCTCCTCTCAAACCTGTGCTGATCAAAACAAGAGTTGCCTCACACTGCTATATTAGTCCTTTATGCCAATACAGCTCTCTTCCATGCACAAATACAGTGTCACTAATAAGAAATATCTCATGTTACATTCTTGAACTACCTTGAGAAAATATCCCAAGTTTGAGGTGGTTGGCATATGAAGGACACAGTACTGAGCGCAGCCAAGGCTTCTGGCTTCTCAAGAGATTGAGCTCATTTTGGTGATGCTCAGCCAAATACTCCATTTGGCAATCAACTTCGTTATGAAGATGAGGTGAAACTGCATCTTTCAACTCTTCTTCCCAGCCATCAAAATAACAACTCAATACTTTTCCAAAAAAACAATAGGCATTAGAATTTTGGGGTTTTTTTTGTTTGTTTGTTTAAGTCTCTGAGCTATCCAAGCTGCTTACCTTTCACAGACTAATCCATCACTCAAAATTTGAAGTCTCTTGAATTACTACAGATATTTAACCAAGATGAATTAAAAAAAAAAAACCCATAATTTAACAGCCAAAAAGTGAGGCTTTCTGATTACATACCTCTTTGCCATGTTATAGTTGATGGGTCAATATCAAGGCGCACAAATTTGCTGATCTCCTCTTCTGTTAAAGTACTAGGATCTGTCTTATTTATTCCCAGCCTCTAGAGAAAAAAAGAAGATAAATAAAGGCAATAAAGTGGCTCTTCGAAAGGTATAGCTGGTTTGGTTTATCTCTCTCCTGTTAAACAAGCATTTGGGAAAGAAAATAAATCAGGGCTGACACTATTTATGAAAGCACACAGGAAGAAATCTGTTACTAAAGCAGGCAAATAAGGATGGAGAAGGGAAATGAAAAACAAGAAAAAATGTAAGCTATTAAATAAAAGATCTTTTTTTACACAGAAGCTCTTAACATAAGCCAAGGAGAAAAATCAACATTATCAGTCACTTCGGAAAAGATAAAGCCAGTCATTTTTAATGAAAGCTAGGGAAATCCTTTTGAGAGTATTAAAAGTGTTTCCTCCTTGCTCCCTATTGAAGATCAGCCTCTCAGACTGCCTGGGAAGCTCCATTTCAAAAGCAGACATGTGCACTGGGGCATTTCTCACTCAAAAGAGAAGGAAAAAAAGCTGTTGAGAAACAACTCGCCATTTCTGACATTTGTTACCCCTAAGGAAATTGCTACCTACAGATTTCCACTCCAGTTTTAATGAAGCAGGGCTTACCATCTTTAATGGTCAGTGTCCTGTCAATATTTTTTGAATCCATTTTAATCGAATTTGAATTGAATTTGACAGTCAGCCTTAGTCTTGGAAATTGTTTTCTACATATTTAATGCAAATAGGCAGACAGATGAGGGAGAAATACAGCTGGAGCATCCCCATCAAGGGAAGGTGGTCAGAAACCAGTGCCCACCTGCTCTGTTCGGTGCAGCAGGCAGCAAGTAGGTGCAGATCAGCAACCCTACACATACTTTGCTCCAAACCTGTTGCAAGCAATGTGATCTCGTATGGATTGACCAGTGCACAGACAAACACAGTAAGAGGGATAAAAAGACAGCAGAAGTATTGTGGGAATGAGTTTAGGGAACTTCAACAAACGAGAGAGAGAGATGCTGTGGAAGCAGAAAGGGCATTGGAGATTTGGGACAGAGCTGGGAATCTCTGTGAGGAGAAACAAGGAATGCTGATGAACAGAGGAAACTGGGGAAAGGGTGATATGAATACGACAGCAGGGAGTCATACGGGAAAGCAGTAAGATTTCTGAAGACTTGCAAAAAGTTAGAGGCTGGAAGCTAGAGTTACTGCCTAATGCCTAGAACAAGGGAAATTCAAAGGAAAACAGGCTTCATTGGCTCTGTCATCCATAAAACAATTTAGTTTTGGAAGACATTATCCAAACAATGTAGAATAAGGCTGGCAATCCAAAATTACAGATTTACAAATAAAATAGCCTTCTCTGTAGGAGGCTCGATTGCCCCATTTTTAATAAAAAGATCATTGAAGTGAGCAAAGTTCATTACACAGGCATGCTTTTTATCACCATCCCTCACCCTAAACCCAGAGGAAAACCTACTCACATACTTAGCCAAATAATGCATCTTGTAGCTTTTTTTTTTTTTTTCCTTACTGAATGTGCTTAGTCGGGGCCCGTTAACATTAGTGGCTAAATTCCTAAATTCCCCAACGATAACATCTGCACAAGGCATCCTTCAACAGAGGCTCATGGCAAAATTTCCAGCATAGCTTTCAGCTGTCATGCACAGGGAGAGCTGGACACTGGGACTGAACAGTGAGCAGATATCTCAGTAACCCCAAGGCCAAACCCAAGCAGTGAGGAAAAAGCTGACAGAGAGTAACGAGCAGAGCTGACGTGCACAAGGCACCAAAGAAAAGCTCGGGTCATCTGCAGCGAAGGGCAGTGGTGAAGTAGGGAGGTTTGGCTAGTTACAGGTGGGAAAAAGGGAAAAAGAATTGAAGAGCAAGGGAATGAAAAGAACAGTTCCAGAGGTTAGGTAAAAAGCTAGGAAAAAATAGCATGGGACTGTCTGTACTTGAACACCCAAATCATATATGAAAAAGAGGAGTTTCAACCTTAATATTCCTTTTTGGACAAAAATATACTCTCTCTCACCTATAAAGTTACATTTTACCATCTAAATTTTATGTATAAAAATCATTAGACTCAAAATAATTCAGCTATAATGGGAATTGTAACATACTTATTTGAATCTTTTGAATCTTACAAAGCTTAACTTTCTTTTCATTTTTTTTTGTTTCTTCAGTTGCAGTTGGACAGACAGAAATCTCTCTCTGTTACAGAGATGCTCGTTACTTGATGCTATGAACAACACAGATATCATGCCCAGCTTAAACCCTACGCACCAGGCTATGAACAAGGGCAAAATGAAGACAACTCAATGTTCTCCTCAAAACTTCTCCAAGATCTGCTCTGCCACAGAGGCAAATATCTTCTTTTAGGGTCATCCAGACAACCGAGCAGCTCAAAAGCTTAGAAGGTTGCTGGCAAGTCTCTTTAAAAAATAAAACCTCTCTCCTGCTTTTCAGCCCATATTCCCAGTATGGTTCCATGTGCACTTGGCAGGCAGCCATCACCATCCAGAGGCTCTGGAGCAACACTGGTGAGGCACAAATACTGAGGCCTCAAAGGCCAACAACCATGGAACTGGCTCCAGAAGACTGAAGTTGTCCTTAACGTTCACGTTCAAAATTACCCTTCCCCAAGAGTACTGGGTTGTGCTGCTCTCCATTTATTTATATGGCTGGCAACATCATATCTGGATTTGGTGTTCGTATACGAATTGCATAGGAAGCTCTTCTGGAAATACTCAGGAAGGACAATGGGATATACTATGGAAACAAATGCATTTTTGTCCCTTTGTGGGAAACCATTGTCAAATAGACTTTAATACATTCTCAGAAGTATATGCTATAATAAATTTCAAAGCCAGAAAATATTATAAAACCAGAAAACCTGTGTTTTGCTCTGTTATTTCACCATAATAGGAAAAGTATTTTAAGAACTCTAAACTTAGTATTTCATCAGGAAATATATAGTATTTACAAAGTATTATTAGTTTATTTCAGAGAAGAAAATGTTGAAAAATACTACTTATAAAAATAATATCAGACTCAGATCCTATTACTGTAAGGAAGATGCCTTCAGAAAACGTCTGGACTCAATAAATTCTTGTGGAAAGTTTGCATAAACTCAGTCCCATACCTCAAATAATTTGCAACAAGTTGCAATAACAGAATATGTTTTATGAAGAGACACTGTAATTGTGAAGAAAATACATTAACAACTTACTCTCAAACGGGCAAGCTGAATAGTAGAAAATCCTCTCACCCCATTAACTACTGGAACCAGTCTATTATACAAAGCCTAGAAAAAACACACAGCAATTTAATGTAAGAAAAGCTTAAAACCAAGTACTATTTATATGAAACCCTAATCTTTTATTTTATTTAGATTAATTCCAGTAAGAATTTTCCAATTAAGTTGTGGACTTCTCGTTAGCCACTTAAAAAACAATTCCGAGAAGGTGGGTAGGCTTTCAGTAATGCTTGTGATTTAGCAGTCTAAAATCAATTATCAGAATTATTGTGTGTTCACGTTGCACAGAAAAATTTCTTTCTGAAATTCGAATCTCCGTTAAACTTTTAGTCAATGTTCCCCAATTGCTACCAGTTTTATTACTCATATTACTAATAATGTTTGCAAACAGGCTTCAATGCATGTTTGTATCATGCCAAGAGGACAAGAGATTCATGCTCATTTTTATCTAGGCAGCCAAAATAAATATCAGATAATAAACAAACATAAAAACAAGGAGAATCCTTCCCGTTCCTTCTCCCTCCCAAGATTCAAGTCATGTTTTTGTTCAGGTCACAACAACCTTAGTGCAAGATGAGAATCTCATTTATTTTCCTTACAGCATCCTCTTCTCAGGGTATATCATAAGCAAGAACACATCACGAGCTTCACTTTTAGCTTTAAAAGGAGTTTACAAATTAAGAACAAGGACAGATAATGTCCTTTATTAGACAATTTATTGTCACTTGACAGCTTTTTCAGCTGTTGTTGACAAGCTTTGGGCATATCTTAAAAACTATCTTCAGAGAATGTATTTGACATAAAAATATATTCTATAACAGTTATTTCCCAGCAGAACATACAATGGTCCTAGCAAAAATTTGCATTCACACACATGGCAAAATCATAAATAATGTAATTATTCTACTTTGAAATACTAATCTACAGATAAATTGAAAAGAAAAAAATACATCATGTGGATATAAGAAAATAATTCTCACCTTATCAGACTGAGTATTTTCATGCAAGATCCTCGCATCAATAGCAGCAGCGAGCAAGTTATTTGCAGCAGTTATAGCATGAATATCTCCAGTCAAATGGAGATTGAACTATAAGGTGAAAATAGCAAAACAAAGATGTAAGAAATCATTTAACTCAATCTGCTAGTCTCAGATCAACCACCTGTCAGTGATTGATATTGACATATTTTCACCTGGGCATGTGGTAAACTACCAAAGTCAAAGTCACAGAGGTCTTTTCATTCTCTACTAAATGATTCTGGAATAGAAAGCCTAGGGCTATGGTTCCACATCATTAATACTAAATCAGTGGAAACCAGCAGTAGAAATTTGACCTGGATCAGATGTGCACATTTCTGCTGAATCCCCCTGAGCACACAGTTTGTGCTGGCTTTATGCTTCCATGCCAGCTTCCTCCTAGATACAGGATAAAAGGCCATGCCTGAACCTTGCTGATACAAAGTTTGCTCATCAATAATTTGTGGAAAAATCTAAAATCAGCTAGATTGGATGAGGATGTGTATTACACCATCATTGTGCTTTTTATCCAATCAAGAAGAGAGAGGGCCAGCTCTAATTGCACTGTGGTGCTGAGAGCCTGGAGGCAGTAGCCACAACCGACCCAGGCCCTATGACCACACTGAAGTGCAACAGAGGATCAAAGCTATCACTAATTGCTACACTAGAGCTTTGTGAGAGCAGCTGTGCACTTGCAAAGTGCTACCTCATTAGTCTGGGTTGCAAAATGGCTTGGGCGACTTCTAAATTAGATTATTTTTCAATGAAGCCCAATGGCAAGGTCTGCATGAGGTACATGATTAATGCTCTTCAGTCCCGAATGGTGACAGAAGAGCCCAAACCAACCAGTGAGCTATACACACACCATGTCCTCCAGCACCTGCAAAACATACGTATGCCAACGCTCAAACCAATGAGTGCCCCACCATACCTTCATGAGGAGACTTAGGGCACATCATGTTAGTTTCTACCCGTCCCTGAAAGCAGCAGGGTGAAGGCTGAGGAAAGGGTAGTGCTGCCACACACACAATCACTTTGGATCCCATCCATACTAGTTGATGAAATGACAACCCCACATTCTCCTCCCATATGTCTCCTCCTTTTTGCTTAGGCAAAAGAGTTCTAGGTACTGTTATCATCGCTGCCCCTTTACTCATTTAAAGAAAAATAAACCCCAAACACATTGTCAACTACAGTGTACCTATGTCCCTGGGCAAACAGCTAAGTGTACTGAAGACGACAGAGGCTGAGTCACCTAGTACTGGATTTGACAATAACTAACTGATAAGACATACGCGACACAGCCTACACTTCATCTAAATCCTTGCTGCAGTCTGCCCATAAAATGCATGGACTGCTTAGATTAGGTATCTTGAATACTGTATACTAAGGAAGGATGAAGACTTCAGTCAGAATATCAGTGTTTTCACAGCAAAAGTATTTTGAAAGCACACATCCATCTGGCCAACTTCAAAAGCTAAGATTGGATTTTCAGAAGTACTTGAAGCCCAGGATAATATCATCTTTAACAGAAATCCATTTACATATGGGCAAGTGAAAGTTGTAGATTAATTTAAAGAAGACAATTCTTTCACTTAGCCAGCACATGTGAAAAATTTTTTCACAAGAGACCTCTCTATTCTATTACCATTTTTGGACTAAATCATCTTCCTTTTAGCTGCTTAGCAAAAGTTCTGGTATTTATCTCTCAAAAACATTCTGGATCTGTCTCATGGTGAAATGAATCACTACCAGAGATGGGTCAGTCTGGCTAAGAAAAAATCTATTTTGCCACAGTTAGTGACTTCATTAAATTAACATTAAATCTATAGATGAAAAATATTTCTTCTATCAACCAGTTTGGGTCTCTTTTTCTACTTGACTGAAAGGTAATGCTTTCACACGTCTTTTGAAAAAGATGTGGCTGTAAAAGGAAATAAATATCTTTAGTCAGCTCTTTATCTTGCATTTTATACATAGATGATGCAGAAAATGTGATATTGATAAATTACAAACAGGTACAAATAGTGCAGTAGCCCCCTTGGGCCACCACCTCTCCCAGGGAGGGCCCAGTATGTGCTGCGTTGCCTTCCCTCTCCCCAGTGTCTCTCACCTCCTCCATGGGAATCACTTGGGCATATCCGCCTCCTGCTGCTCCACCTGTGCAAGAAAGCATATGGTCACACCAGACTCTCAGCAGTTTGGGGAAAACAACATCAAAGTAAAACATCCAGCTTTGTTGATACGCTTCATATTTTAATTTCTATTCGGGAATCAGTCATACATTCACATAAAAAGAAATCACTTCAGCCTTCCTAGCTTTCTAATACAGACAGTAAACAGGAATTCCTGAGCTGAAAAGAAAGTCAACGACTGATGGCTGCTCCAGGCTTTGGCTAGACAGGGATTCACTGCTCCTGCCCAGGTTTAAGGCACAGTCATGCACATGCAGCAGCTGGGAGGAGAGGCACTGCAGTCACTGGCAATCACTGCTTGCACATGTAACCTTCACACGCTTGCCTGAATGTTCCTTCCCCACGGCTTCCCAGTATCTAGTCACTGTAACTATGCAGAAGTTGAGTGGAGATATTAAAGCACTCACATGCGCCAGTGTTGGCTGAGAAGCACCAAGCACCCGGAGCCTTCCAGCTGAAATCAAAATTGTTAACTTAAACTTCAGCAAAGCAAAGTAGAGCAGATGGGGGGTGCTTGCCCAAGCTAGGCACTAATCTCCGCTGAGAAATGGCAAAACACACACAAAAAATGTGTATTACTTCCTATCAACATTGAAGACAGGCTTGAACTCTGGCTGGCTCTTACTTGGCCCTCAGGCCCTTGTAGGATTTCTGGGCAAAAGGACGGCAGCCCAGGGTAAGGAGAGACAACTCAGAGAACGAAGCAAGAGACTCATATCTAGCCAAGCAAATGAGGCAGTCACAGCTGAATCACATACCAACAGAGCCACATCACAGCCGTGACTGCCAATTACTCTGGCTTGGGTATTGTAAGTCAATAGGTGAATTTAAGTATTGTTTCTAAGAAAGAGTTAAACAGCAATTTTTAGAGACCTTTTTTAAACTATCTTCAACAGAGTGGATGGGAGTGTGAACACACACATAGGAAACTTCTTGGCTAACTTACACCAAAGCCTTTCACTATGTGTAGGTCTTACAAGTATTATCAGTGCACATAAGTTCATGAATGTCCACATGAACCTGGGATGGGAAGATGTGTGCAAGCAGTAGGTATACACTTAGCAAAAACATAAGATATCACTATTTAGGCAATCCACTGAGTTAATGAAGTAACTAAGATTTTTTAATTTTTTTTTTTTTGAAAAATACATCCTTTTAAACTGAAAGTAGTCATAGAGTTTGCAGCCACTAGGTACCTTTAACTCCAAAAGTAGGTCCTTGGGAAGGCTGTCTCAGACAGGCAAAGGAATTTATGTTAAGGTGTGCAGTAAGAGCCTGGACAAGGCCAATTGTGACGGTGCTTTTCCCCTCTCCTAGAGGTGTAGGAGTTATTCTATCCAAAAAAAATAAGAAAAAAAGAGATGAATCAGATTCTTTGCTGATGTCATCCTGGCTAAGCATATCAGAACTTACAGCTTTTGGTTTCAATGAAGAATATTTGTACAACAAATTTCAATAAAATTACTCTATCTCCACAAACATACTGCCACAATGTTATCCTCCTAGCTCAGGCTGGAATGCTAATATACATGTGTCTTTTATTTAAGTAATTTGCTATGATAGAGGAAAAGAGAAGATTATTTTGGCAAAAACTTCTAAACAGAGTATATTGAATTTAGACATTTTCATTACAGTGTAAAAGTCTCACCGATTTCATTAGCAAATCCACCATCAAAACACTGTAAGCATGTATTAATATTTTTGTGTACCAATGTATGGGATGTTTTATTTCCATTGCTCAAACTATGAATGAAATAATAACATACTTTCAATCAGAGAACACATGCTGTTGTTTGCATAGCTCAGCTATCCTTTCTCTAACTTCCATGTCATCATAACCCTCAGCAACTGTTTTTTCAGTCACACAGGGCATAAAAGGGACTATATTCAATTGACCAGCATGTACTTTACATGTCTGTTCCTTGATACCTTTGCAGATCTAAGGCCCAGGCTGGACAACTAGAACTAGACTCACAGTCTGACCTCCCACACAACAGCTCAAAACCTCCATGCCAGGAATTTCCGTGTCTGCTCCAGGGAAACTCCGGCTGAACAAGGATGGTATTTTAGAAAGACAATCAAACTCAAGACTCCATCTTTGCTTCTCACCACTTAACTGTAACAAAGAGACAATGATGGTTGATTTTTCAAATGAAAAACTTCCCCATTCTGGGCAATGGATAAAACAAGGAGCGCTTCTACTGGATGGGAGGAATACTGCATAGGATGATAAAAACAACAACAACAAAAAAGCCCTAAACTAAACTAAAACGGATAAACCTATCAACCAGACAGACAAGCAAAAACCCCCAAACGAGATCAAAAGGCTGTAGAGAGAAAGTTTTATGCTTGTCCCATTAGCTTGTCACAAATCTGTCTTTTACGTGACTGGATTCTGGACTTAAAAAAAAAAAAAGGTAGACATGAATTTACTTCTCACACTTGTCTGGCACAATTTGGACATCAGAGGCAAGCCTCATTAACATCTTCTATACTGCTGAAGGAAAGAATTTAAGTATATCGTGTTTTCCTATCCATAAAAGTAATGTTTTAATTCAAGTGAAATCTCTGGGATTTTAATTTGCCACTAACAGATTCCCTGAACTGAGAGTCTTCAGAAATCATATTTTGTCTGCTGATAGCTTTAAACTGCTTTTAAATTACAATAATATTTGTTTATTTATGGGCTTTTAGCCATTTATCTGTAAAAGCCTCCTGTTTGCCAGCAATCAGATTTTAAAGAGTAGTTGATAGTTTACTCTAAAGAGTATTTGGAAATAAAGCCTTCCTAGAATTGCACTCCCTCAATTTAAAAAGAGAATTCCCTTATGGATAGAAGATTTTCGTCCCCACAAAGAGACTCTGCATCACATGCCAATAGAGGGGAAAAAAAAGAAAAAAAAAAACCCCACAATGTTGTGAGCAAGACTCTGGAACCAAGGCTTATGAATCCCAAGACAAGCGAATCCCCCAAGGTAGTTTCCTTGAGCAGAGTTAGGGCTCGGCTGGGTCAGATAAGGGCTGAGTTCACAGGCCCATGAGGAGAGCACAAGAAATGCTCTGCAAAGAAAATTGCAAAGTCAAAAGCTTAGTGTTTTACTGAAGGTACTATCATGGGAAAAGGCCCGAGCATAAGCCCTGTCACAGAGCAGTGAAGTTTTTCATTTGTTTAGAAAGATTAAACTGTCATCCTTGAAAGAAATGCTTCAGTTAATTCAATTAATTCAGCTAATGTTGTTTTGATATGGCACAACACTAATGAATACACAAGAAATATTGTAAAATTATGACTTAAAAAGATGCAAAGCAGCACTATAAGCCATAACATGCATTCACTTTTGGTTTTTGCACATCTCTAAGATTAGTCTCTAGAAGTATATATATATTTATTTAAATACAGGTTCAAGTGGGACAAGTAATTTCGATTTCACACCTTGCAAGATTCTTCTGCAGGTAACAGATGTGCTCTGCCACACACTGAAAACTTTGAAAGCGCGTGGGAATGCTTTTGTAGTTTTTTTTTTTTTTAAATTGGTGATCAAATCCAGTCCAGAACTGTTCATAATCATTAATCCTTTTCATAAAAAATTTAGCTGCTTTTTACCCTCTCCTTCCTTCTACACATGTCCTTCCAGCAATTTCTGTTCAGTAACAAGAAGAAATGCCAACCTTCAGGAGGGACTAATCTATCTTCTAGACGTAACCCTTCTCCTTTCCATCCATGCTTGCTTCTGATCTGCCGCAGGAGCAGAATGCTGCTCCCATTTCCCCTACCCTCCTTGATGCATTTCTGCCTGTTTGCTTTTCAGTCCCCTTTTAATTCAGTTACACCACCATTCCCTGCCTGTTTTTGTTCTTGCTGTTGGTGGTTACCAATGTCCCTGGCCATCAGACACAGCTCACATTTGACAGACTTCTGAAACACTGTCACTAGCTTATTTATTCAAAGGCAGCTTCAAACACAGCCAAAGACTGACTTGAACTCCTCAAGGACTGGCAATTGGCACGCATAGGAATATGGGCACTTCTTAGGACTACCATGGAACAAGTGAAATAAAAGAGAACCGTCTTTATGCTCGGTGTAAGAAAGGAAATTGGAAAAGACACAGACTTCAACAACAGACAGGAAAAGAAAGTAGTTATATGAAGAACAACATCTACTTCTCCCAGAAGGCTCATGCAATCAAATACCTCTTATATATATATTCATATAAACTGCCAGGCCTCTCTGAATAGTGTAAAACAAACCAGAAAGCACTGGGAATTTTCTAGAGAAAAAATGCCGTGTGTCCCCCATCCCCAACCTCCAAAAAAAGGTGAAAAGGTAAGGTTTAAAAAAAAAAAAAAAAAGATAAAAAAATAAAAAAATACAGCCCATACAGCCCAGCTCACTGATCAAACCATAAGGGCCTAGTCTTCCCTTTGCTGAATTTCTAGTATTTTGATACTCTACGCTAGCTCCCAACCCTCTTGTGAATGTGAAATCCTGTGGGAACCAGCAACCACCAAAGCAGGGATAAAAACGCACCAGAGCAAGCGTATTTTGACCAGTGCATTCCTGCAAGCACATAACAGCTTGGGACAGTGAGGTGGCATCTCAGCATAGACTGAACCCTGACTTCCCTTTTGTACTTGGCCTGCTTTGATAAGTTTTTATACATAAATTAATCCATCAAAGCTTTTGTGGAGACATTTAGATGTTACTACTGGCTACACTTTTTTTTTTGCTAGCTGTACCACTGAGTATATACATTTGCAACTTCTGTTGCTAGCTCATAGATATATAAAATTACAAATACCAACGGCTAATGTTAAAAAAAACCTTTTAAATACATTAACTTGTAATGAACTTCAAGAGACTTTACACATATTTGCATTCCTCCTCCCTTTTCTTTAATATGTTTTCAATGTAAACACAGAAGTCCCACAATCAGTTTCCTTCTTAAAACTTCTTTTGCCACCTACCAAGTGGTTACCAGCTCCTCGGCAAAGTAAATTCTCCCTAACATGGGAACGACTTCTCTCTTTGTGTATATCAAAACAGAGATAAGAATATGCAGGCTTTGTGTTTGTTTGTTGTACACCACACGGGCTTACAGCAGGGCTATTTCTGCGGGAAAGCTACATGAGGTCTCACAAAGAGAAAATAAACAAGCAGTGAGAAGATCCACTGCACCAGCTGTGACCTCCGCGCAGCCACCGCGGCTGGTGTGAAGCCAGCAAGAACTGGAGTGCTTAAGTGACTGCTCTTCCCTGGATTTAACTTGTCAGTACCGGCAGATTTTGGAGACCGCAGCAAGTCCATCACTTCTATGATCCACACGAAAACAGAGTTTGCAGTTTCGCCGTTGAGGAAGAGTGAAATAGATTTCTCATAAATGATAAACTCATCTAGATAGATCCTCCTTTCAAGATGACAACTCTCTGAAACTTATTTCTGAGCGCAAAAGTGCTGTATCTTTCCCTTTTGCCATGAGTCCTCATGGAGGTTACGTTATTGCCACCTTGCAGTGGCATCCTCAAAAAGGCACCCTCAGCTTCTGGATATGAAAGCCGTGATCACTATGAAACACAAAAGACTGAACAAAGTCAGCAGCAGACTACAGAACTCACAGCTACAACCTGTTAAAGAGTGATGAAGACCCAAACAATATAATTCCAATTGAGGAGCTGTACAACTCTATAAGGAATAATGACAAACCATTAGGGAAGACTTGGAACTATCAGCAGTTTCAGTACATCAACAAAATGGTCATTTTTCCATTCATTCCTCCTTATAACCTCCCTGTTCTTTTGTCTGCCTTTTTTCTTTTCATTTAAGCACCTCGAGCACCAGTAAATGTAGTGAACACAAACATAACTCAACACTTAAAAATCTTCACTCTTGGCTTGCAGGGAATGGGAAGCAGTATGAGATATCCTTCAATATAATTTTAACTACTAGGAGCACGTATGTAGGCAGCTAATGCACAAGAACTAACTACTTCATGCTAACTTGTGGGTACTCCAAGTTGTCTATTTAAATGAAAGCTCAAAAAAAAAAAAAAAAAGAGAAAGAAAAAGACTAGAAAAACAATGTCTTCCACACAGAATAAAGGGAAAAAATTAAAAACTAAGTTGTCATTTCTATGATTATTTTTGAATGATATTATTTGTTAATCAAACTGTAACATTTCAACCTAGAAAGCATGTGTTAGATAAGGCATTTAACTGGACTTAGGTACATCCAGAAGCAATTAGCAGCAACTTTTTAGAAAGCCATAAGCACAGCTATCTTTAGATATACAAAAATACATACTGGCTCCTTTTTGTTGTTCAGAACAACAACTAGGGCATCAGGAGTAAAGTAGATGAGAATTTGCAACAAATATTCATAATCTCAAAACATTATGAAATAGGGACAATTGATTGCAGAGTTTTAGGCACAAATATTGCTGCCTGCTTCATGATAGGTAGTGAAGATCCTGCAACTTACAGAACATGCACTGGCACACTCACTATTAGCTTTGCTTATGAAAACTAATATTCACATGAGATCAAGTACCAGAAGTAAAAGCACAGGCCTTGAAGCTTCTTCTCCCCATTTTTTTTTTCCATTTATAAAATATATATTCTAAGTCAGTCTTTGAACCCTCTCAGAAGGGAAAGACCCCAGTGTTGCAGGCATCTTGCCCAAGCCCTCCATGCTAACTCTTATGAGGCAAATCTAATTTTCTTCTCTGAACAAAGAAAATACAAAATAAAACCTTAGTGGATGAAACCAAGCTGAGCAAGTTTCTTTTCTTCTACCAAATTGTTCCACATTCCTACAGGAACATCTTTATATGCTATAATTCTATAGCACCAGCTTTAAAGGAGGCTTCACAACTTGCATGTCTTGGTTTTCTAACCAGCATCCACTAACCAAGAACAAACAGAGGTGCTTCAGCCTGCAATACCCCCCTCTTAGATAGCAACAGAAATCCAGGTTTTCCCCAGGTGAAGGTACTTGAGCAGTTTGCAAAATGCTGGCTGATGAATCGGTGGATCAAGACAGTCAAGAACAGCCTTCTTACTTTGGATAAATCTGAAACTGCTTAAACCTGACTGGTGCTGTTCACAAGGAAAGAAGTATCGGTCCTATTTGCAAGGATACACCTACGCAGATTCTCTGGGAAAGTAAAGCATTCATTGC
>JAVCKT010023803.1:5722-35046 GCA_032273925.1 Rhynchotus rufescens
TTATTTTTTTTTTTTTTTTTTTTTTTTTTTTGTCAGAATGAACACTAAATGACATGGAAAATGTCTTTATTTTTAGAAATAAAGAGATGAAACTGACTAGTGAAAAAAAAACCAAAGGTATGATCAAGGGAAAGTAGCAACCACAAAGTCTCCAAGTTCAAAGCTAAGTGGGGAAAACTGATGACTAAGTCACTTGGAATTGCTATAGACAAACACAGGAAGAAAATATGCTGTAGGAAAAAAAGCTCTACTACTTCTAACATTTTTTAGGCAATTACAGATGTGGGAGACTATGAAAAGAGCTGATTTTAGGTGCAAAGCATTATGTTGTCAGAAAGGTACTTTATGTATGTTATTTCCTCCTTCTACTGAAACCATGAGCCATGTTATGTTCACTAACTATCAACATCTATTTTTATTTCGTCTTGCAAGACAGTAAATCTTTTTGTAAAACACTTGTGATTTGTCATTAAAATCTTTCTGCAAGAAACTCCCCGGCAGATTAAACAGAGAGGTCCCCAAAGTTTTAGTGTTTCAGGTAACTCACCAGCTGACGATTGTATAATTCACTGCAAGGATAAGAAAAGCAAAAGCATAATGCCAGCAGTAGCACATTGTCAGGAACATCATGTTAGTATGATCCATTTGATTCCATTCTGGGCTCCCACTTGGAGGATAAAGAACAAAGCCAATCTGTAATAAAATAAAAGAAACCATCAACTGACATTTATCTGGTACCACATCATGTGCTTATGTCTGCAATTATTATTGAAAAAAGTTTTAAAAGAGTCACACTCAGATGTGATGGACAGTTTTCATACAGTACTGCAGTAATGTCTTTGAAGACACAGAGCCAACTCCAGAGGCCTTCTACTTTTGCTCAATAAATTATCAAACTGACCCAGCAAGTCCTTCGGTGATCAGAGCTGTATCACTTGTGTTGATAAGGAGAGGGGCTCATACTCTGAACTGCAGACATGTCACCAACAAGAAAACCTGCCCAGCTGCTCATGAAGACTCTCTTCTTCCCAAGAGTGCCTGGGAATACGTTACGTAGCTTGTAAGACCAACAAATCAGTAAAAAAGGCAAAAACAAGTTAGTAAAAAAGGCAAGCCCTAGCTATTTCTTCTGTCTAATCCAGGGCAAAGATCCATTTTTGAAATTATATAAAAATGTAGCTTGCCTGTTCAAGGCTGTTTACTGGTGTGAAGCACAATGGTGATTTGGCTTTCTAGAGCTGGGAAAGATGAAACTCATGCTATGAGTTTCAGTACAAGCCAGGCAGCCAGGAACCAGCGTGGCAGTTCAGGGCTCTGACTAGGTAAGCATCAGGCTAACACTCTTCAAAGCAATTTTGTTGAGAATTTTGGAGCTGGACATAGGAGAAGAGGAGGAAGGAAGGGAGGAGTGCACTTTGCATTTACATGCAGAGAATTCAGTGAATGAAAGCATTGATGACGCAGAAAAAAAGTCCCTTCACCTTTCACAAATTTGCCAGTATGTGGTTTTCAGTCACATGTACAGTCAAAGTCTAATGGAGATGTGAAAAAAGCTACACTCAGGTCTGTTTTATTTTTAGCTCTTCAATTTTTACTTCAAAACATAAAACCCACCTTGTTTCTGGAGTAACTTGATTATTTTGGAGTCAAGTAAAGGAATTGCTCATTTTAAAATTAGACTAGACAGACAATGGAGAATAAATGGTTGCATTTAATTCCTTTATTGTAAAGCTTCTTGAGTCACCACAGAAAAGTTTGCAAACAAGAGAACAAAACACTAAGTGCTGCAGCACCAAGTTCTTTACAGAAAAAAGAAACTCTGCAGTTTAGGAGGTCTGTCATCTTGCCAGAGCAAGTATTTAAATATTTGATTTGGGGCTGAGTGTCCAGTTCTCCTAAGGAACAGCAAACGTTTTTATTCATCACGTCTGGCCAGCATATGAAAAAGGGAAGCCCGTCTAGACATGCCGGAAAGAAAAATCACTGGAGTGACCTCAGTTCTCCACTATAAGATCAAACATAGTTATGAATACTCCTATTTCTTGTTACAAGACAGCATCAGCTCATTAAATTCTGTCTTGTTCTAACAGTAATGAATGGATTGCTATCAAATATCCATCACATTAATCAAATAGAATCACGAATAAACTAAGGCATGACAGCTACATTTTGATGAGTTCTTTCTCATCTCAGATGAGCCGCATCTCAGAAATATTGAGGTTTAAACTGTTATTTCTTCTGCTCAAATGCCAGAACACTGAAAAACCAGGAACCTTTGCACCACCCAGTGTCTTGGTGGTGCTCAGGAGCTTGAATACCTCTTAAATATGGTTTTAGAAAGAGGAAACATAACCACTAGTTCAGCACATTAACGATAGTTTCCACCTTGGTTCCTCTTTGTGGCAATGCCAATGAGTTGTTTGCCTCGATTTTCCTGCAATCTGCTGGCATTTGGTCACTACTGACACGGCTGTAAAGAATACTATATATATATATATATAAAGAATACTGCTATAAAGAATACTACATATATATGTATATGGTACTGTTAAATCTCTGCCTTTTAGCTTGCAAGTTTTGAACAGAATGGTGCAGAGATCAAAGGGAATATTGAATGATTATAGCAATGGAGAGCTTAGCCACCAAACCACCTTAGCTTTTATACTGATTCAGATAAAAGACAGTAGAAATAAAATGACCTCATCTATAAGATGGACATGATAAATGCATTTATCTCTTTGAAGGGGTGCTAAGAGTCAGTTGTTATCTGTGAGTCCTTTAAGATCTGTGTTGAAAAGCATTCTGTATCACCTGTGAAACATCTGCAAAGAGACAAATGCCTAACAGTGGTAAAGGAAGAGACCACTAAGGCAACAAAGGGACCCACCTGCCAGAGCCAGCTACCTTGTAATATGCAGAGGCTTGTGCGGAGCATCTCCAGTACAATACTGCCACGGAAGAAAACTTCCAGGAATATGCAAACAGCTCCTCCAAAGATAGCAAATAACAATAACTGATGAACATGGACATCCAGCATGGCTCTCCCATGAAGGTGGTAACAGAAGAGAAAACCTGAAATAACATGATCAGATTAAGCCTCATTTTTTAAGGCTGATACCTCCACATTTCCTCTCTTGAGTTTAGACAGGAAATGATATGGGAAGGTATAATCCTTTATTTAAAAGACACAATTACACAAAGTTTCATGCGTCTCTCTCTGGAGTGTGACAACAGGGAAGCTCTGAGACATAACTGTGCATGCAAAAAGTGTAAATGGAATATGTCACATCTTCCAACATGAAATTCTCATGCAGATAAAGGTACCCAGAGTGGTTTTCAGATAACATCTTGGCTACCATATCAGTACATATGTTGCAGTAGATGCCTCACACACTGAGCACTGACTCAAAATGCACTTGTGCTGCTGCTCTCTGAATTTCTGGTGCTGAGCTAGTTAGGAAAGCACAGGTACACCTGTGCACGGTACACCTGTGCATGGGTACACCTGTGCAGTGCATAACCATGTTCCTAGGCAGAACCACAGGCAAATCCTAACATTTTAAGGAGGGCCTAGATTAATTTTTAAACGTATTTTGGGGAGTTAAATGCTCAACTCCGACATAAACATAGGCATTAAGTCTCTAAGGCTGCTTTGAGAATCTCAGCCAAAAGACTCATTCCTCTAGGCACAAATAAACCCAGTGAGTTTCATGGGCATCTTTGCACGGAGAGATGAACTCACCTTCAATAAAAACCGCTAAGGAGAGCACCATTCGGTCCATGGCCACCGGCAAGGCGTTTGTCCCGTGAGCCACGATGTCAACCAGCCCTGAAATGCCGTAGAAGAGATACATGGTGGCGTGCTGCCAGTTCATCAGGTGATCCCAGTGTTTCTCCTCGTAATTGTACAACTTCAGGTGAGGTCCATCAGGAACAAACTGCTCAGCCACCATTCCTGCAGGTGAAACGGGACCCATTACTGCTTGTCCTGCTGCTAAAGGCGTAAGCTGGCAATCAGTATTTACACAAGCAGTTTACACAAGCATTTACACAAGTTTAGAGACTACGGTGTATCCCAAAGCAGAATAACACTGGTCATTCTGGACTTGAGTGTGGTTTCTTGAGGACTGCTCTGGGTGACTGCCATATTTGCTCCCTTCTTCCCACCTCTGCCTTTCCCAATAAAGTTTTTAATATGTTGCACAAACTCAAGTGAATTGAAAAGGAGCAGAGGCCTGAGAGATATTAAATTTCTATAAGTTTGAAAGAAAATGGGCAGTGGCTACAGGAGAGATTAAGTGAATTTCTGTTCTGAGGGAAAAGCCATGGAGCATATATTAAATACCACATAATGCAGAAAGGAGAAAGCCACAGGAAACCAGGCTTCAGTTCCACTGCTGGCAGAACTATTTGCATCTTAGTTTCCAGCAGTGAAAATGGAGACAGTTATTTTGTGCCTTCTTTATTTTTTTCTTTTTTCCTTTTTCTTTTTTTTTCTTAAATAACTGCTATTGTGGCAATCTGCTGGCTAAATTTTTTCAGCTGTTTTTTCCAGTGGTTTTAACATGACTTTAACACAAGCTACATTCCCCAAAATAAAGACTTACTGCTTCAGTCCTGTGCAATATATAGGCTGACATAGCTGAAACTGTTAATTCCAAGGGAAACTTTCCTATAAAACCGTAAAAGGAAATTCCTTCACTGTGCACACTTCTTAAAGGTCCCGTGAGGATATGCAAAGAGTTAATATTTGAAGTGCTGCTTTACCGCTTCCCTTACCTTGGCCCCTTGTTGTGTTGCTAACAAAATACAGTACTCCAGAAAAGGGGAAGCTGCTTTTAGTGCTCTATTTGATCAAGGAAGCTTGTGCTTAAAATACATTATGTTTTTAAGATATAAAAGTTAATTATATTGTTTAGCATAGGGTGTGCCAATATCCCCCTGCATAAGTAGATATGCTGAAGAAAAAACAGTGTTTTTCCACCTTTATTTAAAGTTTGCCTTACACAGAAAACAACAGTTTTTACTCCTGATGCTGCTTTGAATGTTTGTTCTCATCAGGCTTTCCAGCCTACATTTTTAAACTGGAATTGAAATCACCATATATTAAAATAATAGCTTTTTTTTTTTTTTCTTCAGAGTGAAATTGAAAACACTGGAATTGAATTTTAGATGCCCAACTACCTCCAGACACTCACTCAGAGATTTCTAAGTGAAACAACTTCCCCCACTCTTCAAAATAAGTGGAATGAATCAGGCTTTGGTAATTTTAAAGGTGATCAAACAATATACTATATACAAAATAGCACTTAATTGTGATATATCTTAATTGATACAACTCCCAGGAGAAGGAAAAGTAGGAAGATTTTGGCACAAGGTAATGAGATAAGATCTGCAGCATGATTAGACACCAGGGAACTGTGAGCATTTGAAAAAGAGAGAAAAAATATGTTCATGTTAAAAACTATTCCAACTTGAGGTCCATGTGTGCTGATCTCCCCTAGTCCTCTTTTGCTTACTCCATAATTTGCTAATATACACCACTCTGGGATCTGAAAGAGGAAGGAGGCATTTCCAAGCAACTGTCTAGCTCTCTAAACCATCTCCTTGAGTTTATATCCAAGCCAGTCCTCAGCAGGGTGCAAAATCATCACCCTCTTTGTAACAATTCTGCAGCAATAAGATTTAAAGCTCAGAGTTTTCTTGAGAATATTTCCATTTTTGGGTGCTGTTAATAAAAAAAAGCATCTGCGTTTACGTAGTTGATCAATGATTCAATGGAGATTACACATATCTGAAAGCCAGGAGGCCCTCTGAAACCATACAGGGAAGTGGGCTGAGTTTGTTAAGACTCAAAATAGCCCGACAATGTCCCTGCTGTCTGGAGCTAACAGTTTGCATGTGAGAGCCCCGCAGCCAAATAACCCCTCTCCCTCCCCCAAGTAGTGCATGGGGCAGGAATGTTCAAATGGAACATCTGCAAGGCAGCAAGGAAGCATAGAGAGGCTCCAGAGGTTTGTAAATAAGCTCCATGCTATATAAGGAGACTGTGTTCAAATCCTAAGTCTAAAATTAATAATGCTAGCATCAGTAGTTCTTAGATAAGTGCTTAAAGGTCAAGGGGAATTAACTTTGGCCTCCATGTCCACATAGATCTCCCCCCAGTTTTGTTTATTGAGCCCAACAGCTTGTATGTATCTGAAGCATTGCTTCAGAACAGCATCCTCTCTTGAACTGAAGACAGAAAAAATGGGGAAATGTCCCTGTAAGTGGCAAGTTTTGCAACACTAATTAAAAAAGTATCAGAACTGGATGCATTTTAGCAGAGAAGAAACCTAGGGAAAAGAAGTATGAAAAAGCACATCACTTGGCATGTGTATTATTTTCCATGAGACTTACTTGTCTAACTTACCAATTAGAGCAAAGGCAGCTTTGATGATCCCCTCAACAAATTCCAGGCGCTGAAATCCTGCCCTGGAACCAAGGTAGCAGGCGCTCTTGTTTTTTCGACACAGATACTTCAGTGGATACTTCACTGACCACCACAAGCCAAAAAGAAGGAAAAAGCTTCCAGGAAGGGCATGACCTTTGAAATTGCCCATGGTTTTCTGCTACACAATAATCTGAAGAAAAATGAAAAAAAATGCTGGCAGATTACTGGAATGATGGTAGGATTTTACCAGACATAATCCAAAAGTCTCATCCCGCATAGATAAAAGAGTGTAACTAATCTAAGGTCTCACACTTTATTTACAACCAAGGAGATTGGGGTATTTATTTTCAGTTCAAATACTGTTTAAGACCCCCAGCTGCTCTCCTGCTCTGCAAAACAGTCGACCTGAAAGGCAAAGCTTGAAGCTCACAAGATAAAGAAAAAGGCATAGCACACTCTGTCATGCTATCGAAATTACTAGCAGAAGAGAAAATACTCAAAATTGAGTTTCTGCCTTTAGAATGTTACATGTTTCTTTGCATAGCAATAGCAGATTGAACAAAAAAAAAAAATAATGGTGGATAGATGCAACAGGCATAACCTGCCACTGACTGGCACTAATAAACCAAATCATTAATCCAGATACCCCAGTGCAGTTTATCTATACCCAGTAATTCTCAATATTTATAGATTAAGTATGAACCTGTGAGTAGAGGCCTATCATCCCTAATTTAAACTGAAGTGCAGTAATATGATTATTACTTGGTCAGTGTGATACAGTCATACAGTAAGAGCAGTGTCTGATCATGCAGTGCTCAGCCTGCAACTCCCAGCTTCCAGGAGAGTCAAATTAGCTCCCATAGCTTCTTCACTAAAATTTTAAAATAGTACTACTATTTGATTGCAGTTTTTCTTTAAGCTAATATAAATCGAGGTACTGTGCATCATGACCCAAAGCATATAAAATTTATATGCATAACAAGATATATGCACAGATATAAGATTTCTGCACCATAATCAAAGACAACCACTTGGGAAGCATCAGCAGTCTGTACTTTCTGCTGTTACTAGCGCTGGATTAAAAACTCAGTCACTGGAGCCGTGGGGTACTTAACAGAATATGAAGGCATTTTTCTTTTGAGTAAGTGTTTCCCAAGATGAGCTCTGCACAAGAAGTTTTAATCTGCGGTTTGTGGGCCATGGAGTACTTGCAGATGGTGCATGTAGTGCTGGCTGGCCACGTCCTGCTTAGCCCTCTCCTGCTCCTGCAGGCTGGACGCCACTGAAAGCTCCTGCTGGTTTTCTTTAGAGAGAAACTCTTCCACATACACAAGTTCTAAAGTTGCCAGAAGATTCTTCCCCGATTGCATGAGGAAAGGTGACCAACACAGCCACAAAGAAAGAAATGAAAAATGACTGTTTGCCAAATGGAAAAAAAAAGAAGGATTTAAAGGCTCAGGCTGATGTAGATGCAGCTGTTGCAGTGATTCCTGCCTCCATCTGTCCGTCCCGTTCATCAGTCTTAACTGGTATTGCCAATGCTTTTATCTACGTATTCAAGACTGAAAAAGGACTGTGAGCTTAATGGCTCTCAGCCTGAGGAAGGGCAGCAACCTCTGCCTGACAACTTGTGCTAGAGCCCTGGGAAAGGGGCAACATCAGCCTCAGGGGGCCACCACCTTCATCCACACATTTCTGCTCAAAACACCTTGGCTAAGAACTTTTAGTACATACAACATGTTAATAGTTTGGCAAAGGGGGTGATACAAAAAAAAAAAAAAAAAAAAAAAGCAAGTCCAGTTGAGTTTATACCTTATTGCTCTGTTTGCTGCTTGCAAGTAGAGAATGCCAGAGCGGCCTGCAGGGCAAGCTGGTTCCCAGATGTGTGGTTTGGGGACTCAGACCCACACATCATGCTTGCCCTCAGCTATAACTTGAACAACTTTCATCATTTTAGCACACGTTTACTTCAAGGATTTTGGTTAATTTGTAGATCACTGCTAAGAATCACTAGGCCCTCATTTGCCCCAGGAAAGGGCATTGCTGTTAGGAGCTGAAGTCTGGGCCTCCTGAAGGTGCTTGGGCTTCAGACTTTGAAATACTTCATGTGTTTTGGTAGCCATAACTTCAGTTTCTTCTAAAACTCGCTGACCCAACTGGCACAACTGTCTTTTTAGAGATATGTTAATTTTTTCCTCCTTTGAATTTCCAATAGGAGAGGGGAGTAGAGAGAGGGGCCTTTCCTACCCTCTGTTTGATCTCAGTGAGCCCCATTCATTGGAAAGACTTGATTCATTAGACATTTTGCTGTTCACCACAGGTGCATGGCACTCCAGCTGAAAAGACTTACCCTCTACCGCACATCAAAGCAAGATGCTAGATTAAAGAGGTAAATCAAAGCCATGGCAAGCTACCTCAAGAAAGAGACTAGAATTGCAGTTAGATTTTAGTCAAAGCTGGGGGTGTTTTTGCAATTTGTAGTATACAGCATATGAAACTTCAAAAGTAAATCTCAGTGTGTAAGCTGGCATGCAGGTTATTTAGATGGCCAATACTGCAAACGTTTTCTGCCCTAAATCATCAAGGTAATCCATCAAGATCCTCTGTTTGAACTACTGTTCCTCTTACAAAACAAAAGGGAAAATGTAAAGGAAAAGAATGCTACAACTGCTCTTGCATACACAACGTGAACAGAGAAGCAGAAAAAAAATGGACACGCTTTCACTGTAAGTAATCCGATGAAGTGCTGCTAGCTTGAGGCACTGCAAACTTTAACTTAAGCTTGGACAAAAATCACAGAATCACAGAATGGTTGAGGTTGGAAGGGACCTCTAGAGATCATCTAGTCCAGCCCCCTGTTCCAGCAGGGACACCCAGAGCACGGGGCACAGGGCAGCACCCAGGCGGGCTTGGAAGATCTCCAGAGAAGGAGACTCCATAAACAACCTGGGCAGTCTGTGCCTGGGAAATCCCCACCATCTCCTCCAGCGTCGCACTGCAGCAGAGACCCCAAAGCTCTGCACGCTCTGACTACCTGAGAGGAGGCTGAAGCGAGGCCAGGGTCGGTCTCTTCTCCAGAATAACTGCCGACGGGACAGGAGGAAAAGGCCTCAAGTTGCACCAGGGCAGCTTCAGGTTAGACATTAGGAGAAAATACTGTGTGGAAAGAGCGGGGAAGCCTTGGAACAGGCTGTGCAGGGAAGGGGCACTGTCCCTGTCCATGGCAGTGTTCAGGAAACATGCACTTGGGGACATGGTTTGGGAGGGATAGTGCTGAGGGCCTTACAGTTGGGCTCAATGATCTTGATGGTCTTTTCCAACCAAGATGATTTTGTGATTCTGTGCTTGGAACAGGCTGCCCAGGGAAATGATGGAGTCCCCGTCCCCGGCAGCGCTCAGGAAACGTGGAGACGAGGCGCTTGGGGACATGGCTTAGCACGGTGGGGGTGGGTCCGCGGTCGGACTCGATGATCCTCAAGCTCTTTCCCAACCATTACGACTCTGTGCTTTTATTTCCGTGAGGCTGGAGGGGAGCGGCAGCCCGCTGGCCGCTCTCTGCCGGATCTACTGGTCCGCTAGGACCAGTGGAGTCCGGTTTCTGCCGTGAGCCCGGGGCGCCATTTTAGTTCATACAGCCCCTGCCAAAGCCGGCCCTGAGCGGCACTCTGGGGCGCCCCACTGCCCCCATGGGGCTCCCCACTGCCCCCATGGGGCTCCCCAGAGCTCCTCACCTTGCCAGGAGGCTGCTGCTGCTCTGCTCCCTCTGCTGCCCTCTGTCTTTCCCCCATTAACCTACCTTTGTTTGGCCCTGCGGAGGGGCCCTGCGGATGGGCCCTGCGCCCTTGGCCCAGGCCGTGGCGGGCTGCGTCCTGCGGGACGGGGCGAGCTGGAGAAGTACTGCCTGGGCAAGGGGACAAAAAGCTAGGGAAGGCTGACAGTGACAACAGGAGCACCGCTCCTCACTGGTTACGGGTGTTAAGCCCTAGGTAAGGCTTCTGCATCTGACTAGTATGAGGAATGGACATAACTTTCAGCTGCCTGAAAATGCATGTTTTGTTTTTTTTTTTTCCTTATGTATATATTTCTAGTGGAATACACAGCAGAAAGCCCTGCAGGGTTGAGCTTTCTCCCTCACTCAGCAAGCTTGATGGTTCTGCTGAGGCAGCTTGACACACGCAGACACACACACCATGCTGACCAAGTGGCGGGTGCCGGCTGCCGCGCCACCATGCCGTGGGTAACAACAGCGCCTCACGAGCCGCCAGCCGTCCTTCCTCCTGCTCCTTCAGGCCGTCCCATAGCTTGCCGACCACTTTTCAGAGAGCGAAATTCATCTAAATTAATTTCCTTTTCTCACTTCAGGAAAACGTCAGAGGCTGAGGCAGCCCCCCCTGTACTGGCTCGGGATGCACACAGTCGTTCAGTCAGAACTAGCAGGGTAGCACATAGCTTCCCTTCCATGCACATACTTCTGTCACATCAGTATGCCTCGTAATTTCCTGTGTTTATCAAGCCCTGGAGGATGGAAAACAGGACAGTCAACCAGAAGCCTTTTTTTTTCCACAGATGATAAAAGTTACGAGGCCACAAACTCACTCTTCTGCAATGCATGAGCTTCTGCTGCAGAACTTCCTAACAGAGGATAAAACTTAAGAGTAAATATTTGCAAAGTTCCAGCAGTGGCAAAAACAAAGCTACATTTTTCTCCTATATGATTTTTTTTTCCTATATAATTAAATTAGGAATTGACAGTGCTGAATATGTAGTATTTGCTACGAAATCTAACACTCGCAGTAATCTGTCATCATGCCAGTTAGAATAATGTGCGCAGTTAAGAGGGGGAAATAACACATTTGTACAGGCATCCTTATCAGTGTACAGACTGTGATCCTACCGCTTCTACTGAAAACTGAAATCCAGAAAAGTCCCATGCATCTGAGATAAAGTTGCAGACAAGTTCACCAAAGTTTCACATTTGCACTTAAAGATATATTCACAATTGAAGTGTATTTTACACCACAGTCATGGAATTGTAAACATCATGGAGACCAAGGCTGACCAGATCTGAAAAACAGTATTTTAAGTTACTGCTTTGTTCACACAATGCAATACTGACCTCATGTCAAGGGTTAACAAACAACTACAACCCCACAAGCTTGAGCAACTACAGCCCTGTGTTACCAGATGGTATCACTGCCTTGGTGCAAAGAAAATACTCAGCTGGCATCTACTGATACTTCTGAATCAAACTGAAAGTAAGTATTGTGTATGCTAATGAAAATAGGAAATGCTAAATAATTACAATGCAGCTTTGATACTCTTGCTCAGGGATGTGAGAGATAAAGATTTTTTCATCAGAAAAGGCAGTTGTGAATAAGCATCTCCCAAGATTTTATTTCTTGATGAAATCTTCAAGCAAGGAATAGCGTACAAGCGTAGAAGACCTGGATGAAAAAAAAAAAAAAAGAAATCTTGGAGGGCAAATGATTAGAGGTCTATACTGATATGAGAAAGGAGGAATCCAAGATGACATTGCTCATACTGCTGAATCAAGACCTCAACTTTAGCTACTCTTTCACTTTTCTCAGTACCTTGCACTTGTCAACAACTGCTCCTGAGACACTCATGCTTCCAAGCCCTCCTCATCCCTTAGCGAGCTCGTTGCAGTGTTTTTTCACCTCTAGTGACCCTCAGTATTCTGGATTTCTTTTCCCTTTCTCTGTGTATCTGCTGACTCTGTTTCTGCTGCCATTTTACAGCAGGCTATCTCCAGGGGTTATCCAGGGACAGCAATCCATAACAATCTTACTATTGGCTCTCAATATCAGAGCAGCTGTTGTTCCATGGATATGAAATTTTTAGTCTCCAGAGCTGCCAATTTGGAATCTTGTATTCCTATCACCAGAAAGATTTTTTTGTTTGTTTGTATGGCTGTTATTTTTTTAAGACAAAAAACAGATTCAACTTTGTAACTGCATGGGAAACATAGGAAGGACTTTTCTCGTGAAAGCAGCTCAGCTTGTTTATTGACCAATTAGCCCACTATTTCCTAGCACTGCTTGAAATAATGGGAAAAATAGCGAGGGGGATGTAACTAAATTATTGCATGCATAAGAATGCCACCTCCTGCAGGACTGTGTTCGGCCAAGGCCACCGCAGCCCCTTCCCTGCGTGTGGGAACTCAGCAGCAGCCCCTGCCTCTTGTGGGGTGGCCTTCTCACTGTCCCCGGTGCGAAGCAGCAGCTTCCTTGCCCGCAGGGGACACAGCAGGACGTGCTGCAGGGGACACAGCGGGACGTGCTGCCCGTAGGGGACACAGCGGGACGTGCTGCCCGCAGGGGACACAGCAGGACGTGCTGAAGGGGACACAGCTGGACGTGCTGCCCGCAGGGGACAGAGCGGGACGTGCTGCCCGCAGGGGCAGCAGCCACCACCAGCGCGCGGTGCCTGGCGCTGCGGCAGGCGCAGAGGCTCCTGCGGCAGGTCCGGCACGCGGCCACGCTCGTGCGCAGCAGCCGCCGGGCCCGCACACGCCGTGACAAGCGGCACGGTGGGAGGACGTGCTGCCACGCTAGGCTGCGCTGACCGCAAGCCCTTCGCTCCCTTGGGAGGTCAGCTCCCCTTGGAGGCCACCACGTGCTGGGCTTGGGTAGCGTCCTTGTTGCCTCCTGACGTCAACCTTGAATTGTGCCAGGTGCCGAAACTCTCGTATCCTCCCTTCCTGTGAAGAAGTCAGATCTTCTCATCAGCTTTATGGTCTATAAAACACCCCACGTCGCTTTGCTGGGCCATCTCTGTGGGCTCCAGGCGTCCCTGAAGAGCCGTGGCCAAACAGAAGCCACACCACCCGTCGGGAGCATGGCCCCAAGTAGCCCAGGCCAGTCTGTAAGGGGCAGTCCCTCCCCATAGCGCACCTGCACGTGTGCTCGTCCTCAGCTTAGTGCTAGCGAGGCCAGGAAAACATCAAGAGAGCAAAAGTTTGTTATCTCAGCTGACGACTTAGACCTCAGAGCCCAGCTTTGGAGATGTGGTGAAAGAAAACATGATTTGCTTCATAGCAGCATCCCCTTTGTGGAATTCCTCTTCCAACCGCTTAGCAATACAACCCACATCTAATACTCTCTCATAAGACAGTCAAGCTGGCAGGACTGCTCCTGCTAAAAATGGCATGACAAATATTTTTAATAAGTATTAATGAGCACAGTGAAAAATCCTGCATTTAACACTTAGGCCTTTACAGGCTGTTAGAAGTTGCTGCATTTGTTATTTATCTTTCCAACTCCTTCAAAAAGATGAAAAGACAGGGGAAAAAAAGGGTGGGGAGAGAGTGGAAACTTTAGTAGCTAAAATGACATTTTCTACCTGCAAAGTATGTAGGTTAGAAAGATAAAACCAAGATGATCTGTTCTTGGAGAAGGATGGTACTGCTGAAGCACAGGGCTTGCTGATCTTAATATGAACAATAATTCTTCTTTTGCAAGGGTTGTTCCATTACCATCACAACCAGTTGTTTCTGTACAGAAAAAGGCATGAAGATTTCATTTAATTTTGTGGAGTCCTGGGTGTTGAGGTGCCTTTGGGCAAAAAATGGAGTATGACAAAGATGATCTCATTTTAAAGAATCACCAGGCACTAACACAATCTGATGAGCAGAAGTGTCACATTCTGCCATGGAACTGGAGTTGCATCTTAAGAATAGCACCAACTTGATAAAATGGGAGGGGAGCTAGCTTGAACACAGGCAAACATATTAGTATATTTGTTTTAACAGTATACCTAAAGAGAACTCAGTTTTCTTACAACAAAACTGAAAACCAGCTCAGTTAAACCAGGTGATGCTCATACAACAGTTCATAGCTGGACAACACATAGGTGATACTTGTAAGAGCTGAACTTCTGTTGTCATCTGGTAGAAGGAGACTGGAGATCCAAATGCGCTGCATTTACTGCATGGAGGAAGCACATTTAGAGCAAAAGAAAAATGAATGGCCAGGAGATAAGGAGAAAAGAACAAATGAGAAGGCATTGGAAAGATGATCAGTATCATTGAAATAGACGAAGTTACTCCAACTAGAAAAATCAAAATGTGCCCAAGAAACAGGTATAGTTCCTCTTTATAGTTCCCTTTTTGTTCACCTGGTGCTCATTAGATGGGAATCTGCAAGCAAGAGGCTGTACCCTCCTCTAAAGCCATTGGCATTACAGATGCCACACTCTGCATTACAGAAATGTCTTGTGTGCAAAGTTGTGTAGAGAAATAGTTCTGGGTATTCTACTAAGATAGACAAAAATGTTACAGAAGGCCCTGATTTGGTCATAATTTGATTAAGAGGGACTTACTTTTTAACTATTATTTTGGGGCGGAAAAAGCACCAGAGCTCAAGGTCCAGCTTGTGAGATGCAGTAAGTCAGGGGTGCCGCTCTTGTGGGTCACTCACTTGAAAATCAAAGTATTTCAAAAATAATGTTTCGTGATGTACAATCCCTAGTCTTAGGGATTAAGCCTTGCTGAGTGAGCTCCTGGGAAGAGGAGATCCAAATGATCACTGCTGCCTGCTGCACGTGAACCTCGCAGTGTTGGGTTACATCTAAGAAGCAGAGCACAACCAAGTTGAAATGACAGGAGTTTTGACAGTGAAAGGTCTTGACTGATTTACGCTTTAAGGCTGAAAACCTGAAGCGCATTTCTGAGCTGCCATCTGGCCCTTTGTGTTACTGAGTGAGAAGATACGTACGGGCAAATCTAATGTACAGAAAAAAATATATGAATGAATAGAGAAGACTGAGGACTTTACCTAGACACCACCATAGTTGTTTTGGCTTCACTTCATTTACTTTTTCTGCCCAGCAGTTGTTTCCACCACATTCTCAAAAACTGAGAGAAATCTCTTTGTTTTACCCGACTCCATTTGTTTGACAAACAAAATGGGAAAAGCCTACATAAATAACACTGAAAAGTGATGCAAGCGATTTGAGTGAGCTTCGGAAAAGAGAAGTCCAGACCGATTTTGCATCTAAAACAGATATGGGACATATTCCTTTTACAAAATTCCTTTTCCATAAAGGAAAAGTTTACAAGCAACTTATGGTTACAAACGGTGCAAGGCAGGTCATAATTTAAGGGATCCTCAAAAGCAGTTACATAATTAATACAAAGTTATATGTACTGAGAAATCACAAGATTTGGGTGTGTAAATGCAAACTAATTATCAGCTCTTTGGGTTAGAAATGAGGAAATATGAATGTTTTGCTTTTAAGTACTAGTATGTTTTAGTTCCTAAGCTCTGAATTTAAAAAAAAAAAAAAAACAGCTATGGAAAAGATAATGAAATGCTTGGTACCATATCAGGTATTAACCACTATTAGGAGAGTCGAACATAATTTAGGACTGAAAATTGAAAGCAAATGGAACAAACACAGGGGGCTTTTTCCAGGGATTAATCTATTTTGAAACAGAGGGTCTTCTATAACCTGATTTTAGGGTTTCTGTTATTTAGTAAGTAGGCATGACTACCTTTAAGTTCAGTTGCTTTTACCCTGACATTTAAGACTGGATGAACATCTCAGTTTCAAGCATCCAAAGATGAGGAAGAAGGAAAGCAGTACAAGAAACTTACAACTGAAGTGAGTATTTGAGTAACATGACAAAAATCCCTGTTTCATGATTCAGAACCACAGCCACAAAAGCCCCCATACCGGGACGGGGAGAGCCAGCCGCACGCACCGGAGCGGGGCAGCCGTGTGTTAACACCAGCAGCCCTTTCAAAGCTATTTCTGCCTCCCAGCTCCATGCCCACGGAGCTCACCTCAACAACCCTCAAGCGGAGCCAGCCAGGAGCAAGCCGGGCATGGGGGAACATCCGAGGACCCTGGCAGCGTTTCCAGCGCAGCGAGGCTCCGCTCGGGGCCGCGCGCCGCCCGGGCGGCCGCCTTGGCCGTGTCCTGGGGGGCCCCGCGCAGCCCCAGACCCCACACAGCCCCAGGCCCCACACAGCCCCGGGCCCCGTCCCCCCGGCGTCGCCCTCGCGGGGGCCGCAGGCCGGGCTCGCGCTGTGGCCCCACAGTTGCCCCCGAGGAGGGGCAGACGGAGCCCCCTGCTCGCGCCCGCGCTGGCCGGGGCCCCAGGCCCCCTTACCTGCTCCGTGGTCGCAGCCTCCTCGCAGCCCCTTGCTCCCGCCGCAGAGCTGGGCCCCCGGCGAGCCCTGGGGACGTGGCTCCCGCCGGGACACCCAGATGTTGCCCCGGCTTGGTTGGTTGCTCCCCGCCGCGCGGGGCAGCCAGGGCGAAGCCGGGGAAGGGGCTCCCGGAGGATCAGCGGTGGCGGGAGCCGGTGGCGGCCGCTCCGCGTCCCCTCCCCGTTGGCTCCGCTTTCCAGGAACAGGGAGGCTGCGCTGCCAGGGATGCTGCCGTGGCCGCCCCGCCACAGGCTCCGTGGCGGTCACGGGCAGAGGCAACAGCTCTCCTCGGACCAGCCAACCTCGTAAAAGGCTGAGATTTGGGGGAAAAAAAGAAAAAGAACAAAAAAAGAGAAGTAAGAGAAGTAGAGCAACTTTCCAGCACACAGACCCCGCTTTGATCGCTGCTGTGTGACTGAGGCTTTTTCTTTTTTTTTTTTTTTTTTTTCCCAAAGAAAGATCGTGATATTCTGTCCGAAAGTAAACACTCATCACTGCAGTTCCTGTAATTTCACAGGAATGTATGGCAGAGCCCTGAGCTCAAAAGAAGAATGTCTAAAAATACAGTTGAAAGGATGGAGCCACAGTTTTATTTGCAAATGTCCTCAAGTAGTAAACAATGTCAGCAACATCACTGAATCATTCGCAGTACAGTCAAAAGCATCTTATACTGCTCTATGTTTGTTGTTTGCTCCCCAAGAGAACCTCAACGTAATCCCCAGATCTTAACTACAGTAAAAAAAGGCTTTTTAAGTAAACACCTACCACAAAGCCGTGATGCAAAGGTTGTGAAGCTGTGTTTAACCTCACCAGAAGTCTCCCTCACCCTTTCCTCCTCTCTTAGCACCCAGCTCTTGAGGTGCCTCTCTCCTCATGTAGCTCTCGGGATGTCCCTCAATGCCGAGCTCACCTCCTTGCCCCACCACTCAGCCACTGCTCTGACTAAACGCGGAGCTCTCTCCTATTCCCCCAGGTTAAAACCTCTGCTTCATGGGAGACAAAGCCTTTTTGCTCTAGAAACCTGTGGGTGAAATTAATTCCACATAGGATTAAAATATAGGTAGAGAGTGCCTGGTTGGCCTGTTCTGCCTTTGGTTATCTCCTCAGAGAGCTCTGTCCATGCCTGGATGCTTTCAAGCAGATTGCAATCAGGCAAATGCGCTTTGCATCTGGCAAGCAGACACTTTTGTGTCTTTGGTTGGGAGATTCAGTGGGAACACAGAAAAGGAGAACAAACTTTTTCTAGAAGGATAATCTCTAAGTAGAGCTTCAGAATGGAAGCTGGAGCTTCTGTGGTGGCTGCTCCTTTTTTCCTGGCCTGAAGTGACTTCTTTTGCATTTTTTTTTTTTTTTTAGGATGGCAGAATACATCTCATGTAATGGCCTTATTTCTACGTAACGGATATCCTTCTGTTCCAGAAGAGTTTTCAGCTAGACTAAGCTAAATGGGTCAATCACACTGATAATTGTGCTGGCCTCATCTATATACCCCTGGTTTGATGTGTTTGTGTTGGCACTGGAGCAGACATCACTTCCTCAAGTACCTCACCTCCATCCCTATCTAAAATGACTTAAAAGCAATTCTAAGTACCAATTAGTGTCTCCAATGTCAAGAACCCCAGTAAGTGTACTGGAAATCAGCGAGAATTCTGCTCTTCCTTGTGGATCTTTGTGATACGCATTCAGGTAACCACAGAAAAGTAAGTGCATAGAATATTTGGTAATACTGTTAGCGATTACAGAAACAATAAAGCCTCCTTTGGCAATTCTTCAGCAAAGGTCAAGACGCCAAAAACACTGCTATGCTCAGTCAAGGCCTTGTTAGTTTTCATCCTATTCTTTTTACTTGATTCCAAGGTTAGGAAATTAATTCAGCATATCTGGTCCAAACTTAGGGCACAAGCCTGCTGCATAGAAGGGCCAAACCATCCTTCCTGTGGCGGGAAGAGCAGGGGATCCCTCTGCCTCTGCAGGGGCTGTGGAGAGGCTCTCTGCGCTTCCCAAACTCAAGCCGGTAAAATGAGACAAGAAATTACTTAAACGCATGTTGCTTATAGGAGGCTTGTGAGGCAATGTGTTCTGAGAACCAATACAAACAATGGAATCTTCCTTAAAAAAAAAAAAAAAGTATTTAAATACGAAGTTAAAAAGGTGAAAAAATCTTTCTCAGATCATCATGTTCATGCCTGTTCAGAATCTCTTTCTACAACCCAGTTAAAAAAGACGATTAAAAATATTGGAAGATCAAGTTTGTTAGTTTGTAATCGAAAATCTAGTGAGTCAACTACACTTCTCCTCCTGTTCAGCATGTACACAAGGAAAAGAACAGTTTCCTCTCTATGCCTAATATTGTAGTGAGTGTTAGGTCTGTGCTCTGAGTGATTCTGCATGACCACTCCATGCGGAGTAGCACAGGTTTGATGTGATTAACATGGCTTTTGCTGTCTGGTAAAATGCTCATGTAATCACACATCTCCAACACAGTAAATCCTTAAGAGCAAGCAACCAAGTAACTACAAATAAAAAAGATGGTTTCTAAAACAGAAAAGCAAGAGTCTCTGACCTCATTTATGTCTGCCCATCTGAGAGACAAGCACATTACCTTACTACAGGTGTATGTTCTGCTACTCTTGCCTGGAAAATTCCTTCATGATTGGGAAGCTTGAGTCAAAGGAAATAGCATTCACAAAGATACTCAATGAACATTTAAAATAAATGTCCTTTGAATTTGAGTCCCTTAGATGCTTTCAAAGTAGGCCTTTTTTAATCACTTTAGTTTCTCTGTTCAGTGCTGATTTCCAGGACTGTGCCTAAAGCAAGTCAAAAAAAATGTTTACAGTTAAGCCTGGATATTGTGAGATGAAGTTGCAATTAATGCAATTAACTGAACCAGTTTTCACACAAGTTACCTCAGTGATACATTACTAGGCCGAATGTTCCTGTGCCTCTGGATCCCGTGGGGCTGTTACTCTCCATTTAATACTGTGCCTGGTTCTTTACTTTGTCAGAGGTATCATAGATATCAGACACATCAACCACAGCTTTCCTGAGTGCTCAGGAGTGTCTGACGGGCACTCATCTCTGTACTTCACCATTTTCTCATAGTCACACATCTATGCCCATGAGCTCTTATACAGAAAAAACAGAGATATACAAATTTTAGGGTTCCTTTAACACCTACTTTTTGACATGGAAGTCTAATGGTGTCATTTGTGGACATGTGAGCTAATTTCAGTCTAGTTGCTTGAGGTAACTGTAAATGTAGTAATGGGTGGAAGCAGCCCTCGCCGTAACCCTGTTCTCTGAGTTGGATCCCAAAGGGTTCTAGCAGGTCACCCTGCGCCTTTGGCCTCTGCTCTTGCAACTGCGGCTGGTTGTATTCGTGAGGAGGCACCCTGGCCTCCTGCATAGCTGTAATACTGATCTTGCACAGCATTTGCAAGATCACGGCCCTACCTAATTCAGAATAAAGCTAATAATGTATCTCCTGGACCTGATCCCTCGGGACACTTTTATGAACTATTTCTACACAAAAACAAAAGTGCGAGGTAGACTGATGACCCTGGCCACTTCCAGGGTTTGCTGTTTGTAGGAATCTCCATAGTGCCACATCTAATTTCTAGCTGAGGCAACGCAGCACAGCAGCGTACCTGACACTGATGAAATAACCCATTCGCAGACAAGCAGCTCAGGAAGTCAAATGAGTAACCCTGGCCCTGCACAGTTTATGCAACAGTCAAACTAATAAAGAGCAAATAAATTCATTGGGTATGGCCTGAGGAAAAGTAAACATTGACATTCTGTTTTCATTATAACTTGTACCAAACAAAATAATTAATAAGTGAATTTCAATACAAAGACCCATTTTATGACTTTTGGATGGCTACTCGGGATATTTGCTCATTTATAGATTTAGCAGAAGATACATGTCTAAATCTGTAAAATTTTGAAAAAGCACTTCTAGGCCCAATTCTGCCATCCGTAAAATATGCAGGTATATGGTATACCATGTGCATTTTTAGTAGTGCTGTGTTTTACATTATGTTGTTCTCTGACATGCTTTTCTTTGTTTTACAAATAACCTATAGGACTTCTGTAAGAAGTATCTCAGAATTTTTTTTTTCAAATTTGTATCATCTGTTGGCAATAATCAACCATTTGTCAAGTTTATTCCTGGCATATATACAAATGTAACATAATTATGAAAGGTTTTCATATAGCAGAAAATGCAAAAGCAAATACCAAAAACAAAACAGAGAGGAAATGTCACGTTATTACTATATGAATTAACAGAATGACTGCACATACAGAACCTGAATCAATCTGTAAGTCATAGGTAATTGGCTGTGTTTCAAGTTAGTCATTTGAACTAATAAAGCAATTTGGCTTGCTGAACCTAATGCAAGAAAACCACAAACATTGTGTGCATCAGTTGTAAGAATTTTCTTCAAAGATTTCCCAATATCTATAAGTTGAAAATTCTTCATAGAGAAAGTCTGCAAAATGTAGAAGTACTATAAAAATAATCCGCAGATGCTGAATATTTTTCTGCTGTTAATATCAGCATTTGAAATCAATACTTGCCTTGGCACTGAGAGCTCTGCAGGTGAGGTCTGAAACATTACAAACTTGTGTAAAAATCATGATTTCTATCCAAACATTGCAGATTAAGATTTCTTGCCTTTTCTCCTTTTGTAGCCTATCTGCTGCATAAGAGCACAAATGAGTTTTAAGGCTGAAAAATGCCAGCACAGAAGTCTGAAAGTCAGCTTTAAGATGAGCATTTCTGACAGGATGCCACCTGGCCAAATAACTGAACACAACTAGCAAGCAGAAAACCTATATATAGAATTACCATGGCAATTCCAGTGTAAATGCTGCAAACTAATGAAGGCAAGTGGAATGTGCTCTGGCTTTGGCTTTACTTTAGTTGGACTCATAAGTAAGCAAATGAATTAGAAAGTAAGAGATCATATACACTAGTGAAAATGTTGATTGCTAACTTTTCATTTTCAGTGGAGGTTTGTTAGCAACTACTCAGCAACACATCTACCATAGCATAAAAATAGTATCAGACAGTGGAAATCTCATTTATTGGACTCATGCAGAGTCAAACAGAAAGTAAAGCAACTGTTTGTCAGTTGTTGCAGAAGCTTGGAAATGAAAATGTAAGGCAGGGAACTGCAGGCAAATACTCTGCCAGCTGAGGGAATAAAACTGTCACTGGAAGGAACTTGAATGTACCCCGGCCTCTGTGGGATTCCTTTGTCAGTCTGGATGAGTTACCCAAATGTCTGCCTTTGACTGAGACCTACTTGGTTTTGATTTGAGGGTAGGAGACATACAGAGTTAGATTTGCAGAAATGCTAAGCACTCGTAACATCAAATTCCACTAGAACAGTTGTTTAAAATATGAAGCATTCTGCAAAAATGTCAGGACTAATTACATACTCAAAAAGGTGTAGACAAGCATTGTCATTTGGAAGGTCCCTGTTCCCCAGAAACAGTATTTGCTCACCTTTAATGCATACTGAGGTAACAGCTGTGCTTGCAAAATATTGAGGTGCTGCAGTAAAGCTATTCCAGAACACCTCGTGAGAAAGCTGATCGTCCTGAATTCTGTGCGTTGTTTGGGCCCTATGGTGCAAGTAGGGCTTGTAGTCACCTATTCAGTCAAGAGCTTATAGAGACCAGCTTCATTCCCTGACATCGTCTTTCGTTTATACTCACTGAGGCACTTAGTCCTGTGGGAAAAACAGTATGCAGTCAAACAACTACATCATGTCACATAATACACTCGGCTGGGGGAAGGGTAGGGAAGCTTTCGAAGCCAGCTGTAAGCCTGTATTTTTCCAGCTTTTGAAATTTAACTTTCTAAACGCAATGGTGTTCTTTTGACTCTTTTTTTCATGATGTAATCTCATCTTGCTCCTTGTTCTGTAGGCCTCTGTTCTCCCTCTGACTCATTCACTGTCTTCTGCACGTAGCATGGTGAGTCAGGGTAGAAGACTGGCCAGAAGGGACTATCAGGAGAAACAGCCCGCTGGAGAGAGACACTAGGCAGAAATAACAAGATGAGAAAATTGGCACAGTTGAAGCGTGGTATGAAAAGCACCAGCTGTAGTCCAGGCTTGGGGGAAAGAGAGAAAAATGCTTTTGCAGGGGAAAGAGGAAAAACAGAAGAGAGTAGAGCTAGAGGGCAAGTAAGTCTGGAGAGTAGAGTCTAGGAGGCAGGAAAGTTTGTGTCACAGCAGAGCTGTTACCTTCCTGCTATCCCTATCTCCTGACTTTCCAGGAGAATTGCAGGTCATCTTCCTAGTGTCACCATTACAGAGCAGCAACACAGTTTTGTAGTACCAAGCTCCATCTCAGAGGACGCCAGGGCTCTCTGTTAGATGCAAAATATCTACTCCCATTGCTTTGCATCAAGCCTGTGAAAAAGAAAAGGCTTTAATAAAGAAGGAACTCTTTAAATGTTATGGAAGTCTCTGTGTTATGGCATAATATCCCTTGGAGACAAATATTTCCTTTTTCTCCCAAAAAGCTCCGTTCAAGTGCACCATCCCACTTAGCCCAGGAACCCAGGAACTCCATTCTCCTGCCTAGGTATTTCTTAGTGCGTCTTTCCTCCACAAAAGCATCTTATTTTCTAGCATATCCACCTCTGTCTCAAGTTCTGGCCTCTAAACCTCAAATACTTCTCACAAACAAATTATCTCCTATGGACGTTTCTGGCTTTGTGGTGTCAAGCTCTCCCGGAGGGATCTGCTAATCATGCAGTCCCAGTCTAAACAGCAGCCTACACCAGCTACACAGGCACAGCTGCAGCAGCAATTCAGTACTAACTCAATCAGCTCTTTCTTACTTTTTTTTTCAGTCCAGAAGACAAGTCATCGCTCAAAGGTATGCAGGTCCATTTTGCCAAACATGAATTCCCACCCAGCCTCTTCTCTCTGTCACATTTCCCACAGTTTCAAAATTTCCATCTGTCTCTGTTAGTGTGTATTGGCACAGATGCAATACAAACACAGGCACATTTGAATGTGAATTTGAACTCGTAGGGAAATATTAGGTAATTTGATCAGAGGCAGTTAGTTAAGAAGCTTTTTAGGATCCACATATGGTAGGGAAGTAGAAGAGAGACAATGAGAAGACTGTTCAAGAGTTAAAGAAAAAGTTGAAGGAAGGTGGAAAAGCAGAGGGACAGCTTGAAGGATAATAGTTGGTGACGAGGCTGGAGGAGAGGTGGACAGGAACGTGCAGTACATCGTGTTCCTTCCAGGAGATGCAGCAGGACAAATACCTAATAGTGAGCGTGTGTAGAAACACAGGTACGTAATGTCACTCACTCTGGACCTTGATGAACAAGCACCCAGAAATGACCAGGTACCATGTAATTCAGCAAGTCAGCAAACAGTGTAAAGAGAAAGGGATGATTTCTGCTACTGGGCCTTCCCATAGGATTCCCAGGCAGAACTTTGCTGTTCAACAGAAAAGAAAGAAATAAAAGTACCTATAATCAGTTTTACTTTCTTTGGATAGCACTGTTTTACCTATGTAAAACCCAAACTGTTTTACCAGACCCAAACCCAACTTTTTTACCTACTTTTTGTTTCTGAGAAAGTGTATTTCTTTACAGTAGGAACTGATCCTGCCAGTATGTACAGTTGTGCTTCATTTTGCAACCATGAGTAATTCCTCTGCCATTAGTTCATTTGTTTGCAGGATGAAGCTCAGTATGTCTTTATGTCTCCAGATTTTCCCTGAAATATTAGTGAGACACTCAAGATCGACTCTGGATGGTCCCTTCCATGACTTCTGGAGATCCCTTCCAACCTTAAGCACTCAATTATTCTACGATTCTATGACTCACACTAACTGTGGTTCAAGACGCTTGGTGCTCTCAGCTGAAACCCTCTGCTAAGAGGTACCCTCTCTGCAAGCATGGCGGGTGTCGGTGTCTGCCTCTGCTTCAGCTCGTGCACTTCACACTCCAGCAACAGCAGGAAAAAGCCCTACTGGCACCAGCTTGTCTCCAGCTGGAATGCAGGTATGTGTGGTACTCTCCTGACTTTGCGAAGGGCCACTGCAGAGCAGTGGGCTACCCTGGAGGACAGGAGCAGTGATGTTTTTTCCCTAGTGAAGGTAGTGTGAGATCTGAGTATGAAATGCCTATCTATGCGCTTGACACGTAGAGTCATGAGGCTGTTCATGCAAACCTGCATATACTTGCTAAATGTTCCTCCTGACGGAAAAAAATGTGTCGTTTTAAAAAGATGTGTTGTTAGAAGAAATGGCTTTGATTAATACTCAGCATTTACATTTATAGAACATGTTGCTTACAAGAAAAATTACTATTGCGTTGTCCTGAGGGAGAGACTTTGGTGCAATAAGTAATTATTCTATCAAAAGAAACACCAAACTGGCCGTGTCCTGCAGAAAGTACTATATTATAGTGGGATTAGGGGAGAGGTTCCCAAAGGTCTTCTGTATTTAACCGTGCGGATTTGGAAAACAGCACTGATCCCTGAGGAAGGCAGCTCCTTCCAGATCCATACAGGAGGGAGGCAGCTCCTTCCAGATTCCTACAGACATTGGGGCCTGGAGCTGCAGCTCCCCAGCAGCGAGTACGGAGGAGGGTTTCAGCAGCGCCTGCTCCAAGTGATGCTCCGGCCAGGGAGGAGTGCGGGCTGGAGAGGAGGGCGGCCCAAGAAAACAGCTTAGGCCGGAGAGGAGCCGGCCCTGGGTTAGGGCTGGTGTTAGCTGGTGATTCGGCAGTGAGGGGCCTCAGGGCCTCGCCATGGCCTTCTGCTGGCAGACGGGTGAATTCGGTGAATACGGCCGCCCCTGACACCAGCTCAAGCTCCGCCTTGGGTTTGGTGTGTGTTTGGTGGACGTTGCCTTCATTTACCTCAGCACAAATCACACGTGAGGAACAACACAGGGCAAAATCTGACCGTATGGTCCTCAGCCCTTCATTTACCTCAGCACAAATCACACGTGAGGAACAACACAAGGCAAAATCTGACCGTATGGTCCTCAGCTCTTTGCCCTGTTCCCTTGCTCTCGTCTCCCCCTGCCACTGCCATTTTAAAGCTTGTGCGTGGGTTACAGGCTGTGTGTTCTCAGTCGGTATCTACGGGCTCCCTCTGCTGGAAAACGACCATCTACATTATTTAGTCACTCAGTGACGGAAAGTGAAACTACAAGAATTTACAGCTGCCTGTAGAATTGTAAAAATACCTTTGACCTCTTCACCAAACACTGACATGTTTCCATAACACATAGACGCCAAAGAAGTAAGGAATATTTTCAAAGTTGAACTGTTAATTGCTGTGCTTTGCTTTGCTGGAAACCATCAACTCTAAGTGGGAGAACTTCACAGAAATTCATAGAAATCTAGTCTGGATTTTTTTTTCTGGATTGGGAAGGACAGAAACCATGAATAGGAATAACATTTTTCAGTTGTATTTATTAGTTGATAATATATGTTACTAGACAAAAAGCAGTTTACAAATATCAGCAAGGGATTGATGACTTTCTTATATAACCTTAAAAAAACACCTAAAACAGGAAAATCCTGAAGGTAAGTGTTACAAAGTTTTAAGGATGCCCTCAGTATTTAAAGGGTAAAACATTCAAAATTAAGGCTCTAAAATACAATAATATCTTTGTTCATTACAGAAAGTCACATGAAAACACCCTGCGAACTTTGATTCTTGCTCATCGTGTTTCCAGCCTTCACTCTTCTGTAACTGTGTTTTCCTAACCAGGGTTTCTCAAGACAAGGCCTGGGAAAATTATTCCCAAAGCAGGAAGGGTTTTTTCTGCCAGTAGACTCGGATGTTGAGGAGCTGTGTGTGCGTGGGGAGGTTCCTCTGCATGGAACAAATCTTACCTACAGCTGGTGGGACTTACACCTGAGTTCAGGAGATCTTCAGCCAGAGATAATAGTTTTTCTAAGTCCTGCTTACAGTAGACAGAGTTGATACCGATTCCTTTGGTTTGACCCTAGTTATAGGAAGGAGACCAAGTAAAGAGAGTTGCAATTCCTCCCCCGAGTCCATGGCAAAAGCAACCCTTAAAGAAAAAACACACATGTGAGAGACAGAAATCTATTTTTACTGGATAGCTTTGAGTAAAGCTCAGGTTTCAATGAAGCAAAACTAGAGATACAGAGCTATGACTCAGGGTTATAAAGTAGTAATTGTAGAGGGGGGAAGGCCACAGTGGAGGCTAAGCCATTTGGCAGGTAACACAGTAAGCTAAAGTTTCACAGCTCTCTGTGAAACATGTTCTTCTCTTAAATGAACACACCTACATCCACTTCTGCCCTGCTGCAATGAAACCTGCCTGAAATCCTCTTAAGGTGATGTAGTGCTAACCTGCATCTTGCCCCAGACACTCACCTCTAAAAAGGATCATGTTTGTAGTGGCAAAATAAAAGATAGGAAGGTAGTAACATGGTGTCAATGACGTGGCTGAATTTTAATTTTATTTTACAATGCAGTTTTTTTTTTCTAGCTAATAGGCCTCTTCTAGTCAAAACAAAACAAGAAACAAGAATGCTCACTCTGCTCCTCAGTGAGCATGTTAACATTCATTATCCCAACACATTTTAGCTGCCTGCACAAAAATACCCTTTCTCAATGCTTGCTTGTGATGGAAATTGTTCGTTGTGATTTGCAAGTGCAAACTCTGGACCTTCATCTTCCTTATGCTCTTTCCTTGGCTCTGATTTCCCTCTCATTTTCTTGTGAGAACTGCTCTTTGGTGAAAGCAACCTCTCACGTTCGCTTCTCTCTTTCATGCCTTCAGGTTGCTGAAAGGTGGGAGAAAAATACCAGAGAATTAGAAGTGACTCCAACTTGAACAACAAAAATCCATAGTTTTATCTCCATAATAACATATCTTAAAATATTCCAGTCACCTCCCTCTGCCAGATCAGCTTTAACACGATGGGCTTTAACATTCAAGACCCCAGCCGGTTACCCTAAAGCTCAAGCAAGGGGCAACTTGCTTTTGACTGTACTATGTGTGTGGTAGGTGAGATCATCCTCCCGGAAGGCTTGAGAGGGCAGGGAAACAGGAGGGGAAGAAGGTCTGAAATTTCAGCCCAGGCTCCATATTTCTGTCCTTTCACATAATCCATCTTCAAATGCTGAGGGCTGTTCAGCGCTGGCTGCAAAGACCTCCCTCTTTTTCTTAACCTATACAGTAAAGGGTGGTTTGAACCCGAAGAACTGAACATAACAGTAGGGACTTTTCAACACCTAATTTAGAGATCCCACCCGCTCCCTTTGGAATCTCTTAATGGCTGTCAGTCAGTTCTGCGAGGTCCCAAAGTCCTTCACACCTCACAAACACCAGTGGCAATGGAGGCAATGACAGCAATTTGGTCTACTGGAAGGACAGATTAATATAGCCCAGGACAACCTCACTGAGGATCACAGAAGGGTGCCAGGTTTTTACCTGGAACCAAAACCATTACTACCTAATGCTCAGTATACCTAGCATTCTTTTTTCCACATTCACAGGCTTTCTAGCCGAGGGCACTTGTGAGAAATGACAAATAAACCAGACAACTACTGGCAAGGGATGGCAAATGAGGCAAGGCAAAGGTCCAAATGGAATAAATTCTGAGTAGTTCCTGAAAGGTAGAAAAGAAGATTAGAGAGCACACATAAAATTGAAACAATTGCCAAGCGAGACTTGTCAACACTGTGATTCTGCATATTCTTAGAGCACTGGGCATGCAAGGACTGCCGTTGTGGGCCTGATCATGTAATGATGCTGTTATTGAAGAAAAAGATTTGTTTTCTGTCGTGTTGCTGCATGGAGGATTTGCAAAGAAAGCTGAAAATTGCTTCTCTATACAAAGCTGTCAGAGTTGGTAAATTGAAAAGAGAAGATACTTCCCTTCGTGTTTGTTCAGTGCTATTAATGTTAGGTGTTATCCAAGCACAGCTTTTCCAACAGGGTAACTGAACTTGGCAGTGTTCTTCTGATGCTTAGCTAGCAGTCAGGGTTTATTACCCTTCCTTCCATTTTATGATACACCAGGTAGACTGTATCATAATAATAAACAAGTATTTTAGTTTATGACAGACAAAAGGTTGTTACTTCATCAGCCCAAATCATACAGAAAATGCCCATGCTTCAGGACAGAACGACGGGAGGAAGAGGAGGATGTAATGGGCAGCAAATGCATTTCCAGTGAAAACGTCTTCAGCCACTTGCAGAAGCTCCTGCTGCTGCAGGTGTGTGGGACATGACAGCCAAGAAGCAGATGGATGGAGTCCAGAGGAGAAAAGGAGAAAGGAGAAGCCCCTCAGCAATCCTATTGATAACACTGTGTGGTTAAACCAGGCAGCAGCAGTGGGAAAGAGATTCTCGTGGCAAAAGTGCAGAAATACTGTTTTTATTTTGTCACATTTTATTGGCACAGCTGAAGAAACCTCTGAAAACGACTTACTGTCATAGCTAGGACAGTGTCTCATTTGGGAGATGCACATTTTGGAATAAGTACTACAAAAAGCACTTGTAGTAGTGTAGTGTAACAACACTACGTCAAGAGCATCATTCCAATGACACAGCCATTCTAAGCGTGTTTGCTCTACTGTGTAGACCACATGATTTAAGAAATTGTAATTGAGATTTAGTTCATTTTGTTTCGTTTTTATCTTAAAACTGCTGTGGGTTGCTACCTACCAAGG
>JAVCKT010023804.1:0-15567 GCA_032273925.1 Rhynchotus rufescens
AGGAAGGAAGGAAGGAAGGAAGGAAGGAAGGAAGGAAGGAAGGAAGGAAGGAAGGAAGGAAGGAAGGAAGGAAAAAGGTATGTTTACCACCTACCACCAGTTGGTCACAGTGCAGATTCACACTGAGAAGTTCTTCTATTCATTAGCTGAGTGAAACACAGTCCAGGATGTCAGGTTAAGCAAGTGATACCTTAAACTCACCTTAATCTGCTAATATTGAAATGAAAAACTCCACAATCCTTACTATGATTGTATATTGCATCTAGTTTCTAGATATGTTTCTATTTCCAGCACATTGTTTTTATTTTTCTCTCAACTCTTTGATTTGATCCATGTCCTCCTAAAATTGAAGTACTGGTAATTTTATACAATATTTTAGCTGAAGCTTTGCTGCTGATGATTATATCAGAGGCTATAGTCCTATTTTTATGTCATAATTACAATACTTTTCTTTTTTTACAACACCGTGACATTTAGTGGCTCACATTCAATGCACTGTAATACAAATATTTTTGTGCAGAAGTCTTGTCTTGTATTCGTCCCCATATGAGCATTTATTTGTGAGATGAATTTAACCCCCTGCCTTATTTTGGGCCTGGCATTCTTCGCAGAGATGAATTTCTATGAGTATTCAGACCAAAGTCCAGAAAACCACTCACACTCTTCAATGACAAATGGCAGAGTTAATCTGGTTAATCATCATAGTTGGGCTAGATCTTCATGTGAAAGTGTGAGGGGCTTCAGGCAAACATCACTGAGTTTTTATAATTCAGCTATGCCTGTATTAGCAACCAGTCAAGTTTTGATTTACTATAACTGACATGCCTGTAATCAACAGTTTTCCTGTAAAGATGACAAAGAAATCATTTTTTCTAGAACACATCATGGATTTTTCAACTTGAGTCGGGACAGAGGCTTAGATAATACGGGCTGCTAGGAGCAGGGTCCTGTGGGGCAGCTCAGGTCACAGCTGTGGCTGGAGGGACCACTGTAAGAAATGTAGGGGAAATGGGGGACTGGAGGCAGAGGACTAGTTGGACCATCATATCATGCAAAGTCTGTTTATTTGTTGTTGTTGTTTCCAAAAGCTGTGTCCCCAAAGGATTGGCATTTTTATTGAATACTGCAAAACTCAACTGATAAAGTACTGTGTTTGCCTGGTTTATGTTATCTGTGCAGGGATGCATGCCACTGTCATGGCCAAGATTATGTTCTGTTGACAGCTTTGTAAACCATCAGGGTTTTGTTGTACTGCTTGAGTTAGATGAAAGAGCGTAGTGACAAGAAAGTGTATTTTTGTAATCCGGACTCTGGGAAATGGTGTCATACAATAGGTACAACTGAGTGCAGAAAGACAAATATTATACATCTCTTCCAAACTATTTTGGAGTGGGATTTGCAAGGCTGAAGTCATTCCTAAAGATAGATTTAGAAGGTTGTCGCGTGTCAGCTGCTTTTGCCAGGGCTCCGAACCAGCCCAACAAGGCCGTGTACAGCCGTGCTACCAAGCTGTGCTTTGCTGCCCTCACACACACGTGTGTGTGGCTGCCTTATCTCAGCGAGATGCAGGCCCTTACCTGTGTGCTGGGATGGATCTTACTGCTTTTCTGCCATACGTAATTTCACATCCACTTTGATTGAATTGTCTAGGGTCCTGTACAGCCAGCGGAGAGAAATATCACTCCTAGGGGACAGTCATCCTGCCTGCCTTCCCACTTTGTCAGGATGGGATGGATCTCCCTCTTGCAGTGCCCTTTCTCATTGACTGCAGAGGGAATGCAGGCAGCTGCCCTGACAGGGTATCATTTAAGCAGGCAAAACCAGATGACACAATTTATGTATAATAATTCTATGAAACATCATAAAACCTTAGTAAATTGTCAACAATAATAATGGATAATTTTAAAATGATCTGTTTAGGAGCATTAGGATATTAGTTAGCTATTTCAACCATTCAAAAGTCTAAAACTGAATGATTGAAGTACATCTTGTTTCTCCTAAAATTACAGATTTTCCAGAAATGCTGAGCTCCTTTGAATCTCTTTGACTTCTCCTGCATAACGGGTTGCGTTTAGCATGTCAGATTGCCTTAGTGGAGCTATTGGACCATTTCTGAACAGAAAATGAAATGAAGTATCAATGAAGAAAGCAACCACCTCAAGTATTTTAAACTTATACTGACTTTTGCTCAGGGGTATAGTTTTAGGCAAAAAATGCTGATATCACCCTAAAATTATCCTTCTCATCCGAGAAGAAAAGTGAGAGGAAGGAACTTATCCCAAGAGAATTCCCCTTGGTTTCTCAGTTGTGGTGTTGCTGAAGTGATCTTAACTGTGACCTTATAGCTTGCAAAGCTGAATAGCACAGTTACATAAACACGAGGAAAAACAAGCTAGGCCACATAACACAGGCAAAAATAATCCTTTAAAAACATCTTCTTAAATGACACCATCAGAATTTGCATAGGCTATTAAGCTTGTTCTTTGGCAACCACTTATAATCAACAGCTTTTTTAAAAATGTGATATATACAACATTATTTTTCAGATTTTATGTCTATTTCTCCTGTTTTCTGTTAAGCATTGTCTGGTAGGTTTTGTAAAAAGAGAAATGAGCATGGAAGAATAACTATTGTGTGAAAAAAATGAATATGAAATTATAACTAGTGATTTAATGCCTTTAATTTTAATCAGACTTGAGCAACAGATGTAGCTAATTTATGCCTCTCTCTAAAAAAAATCCACCAACAATTGAAAACCAAAAAAAACCTCTCAATTCTATGCTCTCCAAGCCAAAGAAATAATATTTACATGTATGCAGTTAGAGAAATAATTGGAATAGCTAGGAGTGGCCTTCCTCAGTCAGAAAAAAAAGCAAAACACACACAAAATATTTTTTGTTAATGAAGGATTGTGCATGAAAGAATAGACATGAATAAATCACCAGCCTGGTCATGGACAATAACTGTCTTTGCCCCAGTGGGCAGGGCTGGGCTTCCAAGGTTCAGCAGCTAACAAAATCCACATGTAAAATGGGGGCCCCTTTTGTTTGTTGCTTAGTGGTTGCTTATACTTGGGTATCTTGAGAAAGGATGGAAGGAAACGACTTCAGAATCTGCTCAGCCACCAGGTGGAAAGGAGCAAATTCCCAGTAAAATACTAGTTTTCCACTTCCATCTTCTGTCTGTCAATAAAGAGTGCAAAGAGGTGATTGTCAAAAGTAATGATTTATTTGCTCCCCACTTGGATTCAGCCCAAGGGATGATGCTGACAGGAGAGAAAGGAAAGAGAGGCAGGTTAGTCCCAGCCTAAAGCCCCTTTTTCTGCTCAGTCATAATATCCATATTCATAATATCCATCTCGTGCCTGGGAAGAGGTGTCCCGCTGTACTGGTGCACGGAGAGGCAATGCCTGTAACAGGGCTACTATCCACTGCACTTCACTCCTGCAGTTTATCCAAATGCAGATAATGTCAGTGTTGCATGTTTTCCTGGCTTCATATCACAGGGGCTACTTTCCTGTTTTTTTGCCTTAGTGTTCCACTCTTCCATCAACAATACCCCCACTCTTCTTTATATCACGTGCCCTACACCAGCTTGTCCAGCAACTCTGTAGAGCACCATGGATTTTATCACATCAGTGTCTTTTCCATCCATGCTTCCCATCCAGGGTATTTTGTAGATGTCCCATTTCTGCCCTACTGCAATACCACAGCTTCCTTTTCCTGCAGGTCCTATCCTTCCTTTCTGTGCCTCTACATACTCTTTCATTCTTCCAATGCCTACCTGAATGTCACTGCTGTATGGGTGCCTGTGACAATTTTGTTTCTCACTGATATGATTTCTCTTCTTTCTATCCAGATAACTCATTTGGGGCACCGGCAAGTAAAGATGAGACAACTGTGTAGGGACATGCTAGTTAATGCTGTCAACCATTCTTAGGTCTACAATCACTTGCAAGAGTAGTTGAGATTGTGGCTCATCTGAGGAGAAACAAAGGTCAGTTGAGACATTCAGAAGTTGGTATACTACGTCTGGACAAACAGAAGTGGCACCAAGTCAACTGCAGGGTCAGCAAACTGAAATAGGAACATTTAAAACTAAATTTAAATCTAATTATGGTGGTGACAGGCTCCAAGGGTTATGGGTAACAAGTGAAGAGACAGCATTTTCAGGCAGCAGTGTGGCTTCTGAACCAGGACTGTTGCTGCACCACCTGTAACTGGGAAATATACATAATCATAGAAAAGCAGCATTTAAAAATCCTTGAAAAAATTATTCTAGACATATAATCATAAATATCTTGACTAGCCAGGTAAAATGAGGTAAGAAACATTTCTTTTCTCCATTTAATTACTGATAGAGATTGTCACACGATAAGTGTCAAAAATTGTCTAATTTAGTCATGATTCTGAGTTTTCAGCTGGGAGAAACTGAAGAGGGAAGCAGGACACACAAAGCCTGCAAGTCCTGAAATAGCACCATGACCCGTGAGCAGGCCACAGCGCTTAGTGTTTCTAGGTAAAACTGAAAAACATAGCATGGACCCAACTGCTGGAAAGAACTGTTGCTTGTACAAGGCTTTCAACACCTAAATATTTACAGGAATGATGTAATTTTCCCCATTTATGCTGTTTATGAAAAATGGTAGCTTAAGTATTGTTCTAATACAAAAGGAACCTCTTAAAACTGCTAATTCTGTAACTCACCATATGTACAATAAGGTTATGGAGTCATAGTCATCCACATAGCACTTTACCAATCCACATGAACAGCCTGGTTCAGGCTAGCAAGTTCAGGACTCTACATTCACTGACCTTGCTTCTTTTTAACTTGGCTGTATGTTTTTATAGTCTAGATAATGTATATTTGGCATGATCTGTGTTTCTTTTATCTTGGTTATTCTAAGTCTATTGCTCCGGGCAGTACAGTTGACGACAAAGACTTTCTTCTAGTGTAACAACACCATAAAGATGATACTAACAAAAATAGCAGATATACCACCAAAATATTCACATATATGATGGAAACAGATGGTTATTGCTGTGCTGGGAGGGGCAGCATTGTTTATTGCATAAGCAACTGTGAGCAGCTGCTTTTCATTTTCCTAAGCCTTCCTTGTCATCCTTGCTCTGTTGCCTACCAACTAATCTACCTCATGCATAAAGCATTAATCAGAAGTTCTAGCATTCATTATGCAGATGATTGTTTTCCAAATGAAAACAGAGCCTAGATAATGACAATTTCCATTAAAAACACGTCTTTGCTGAATTGCTAAGAGTTTGCAATCTCCTTTGAATAGGCACCAGGGCATGACATGATTTCCTTGCATGGTAGTAATATTAGAAGTTCAGCATGGGAAGAAAGCATTCTCCATTTTGGAGACTTATCTGCCTAAGTGATTATTAAAGACAGGGATCTAATAAAGGGAATAAACTATCATTTCTCGGTTAAATTTATTTTTCAACATTTTGTATAACTCCATTCTACTCCCTACTCCTCTCACTGCCAGGATTTTTTTTTCTTTTTGTTTCCATGCAAAGATGGGAGGATGACAGGGCCATAGATAAAATTATCCTTTTTATCCACAAAACTTTACACAGGTAATGGCATGTTTCCTTGCCCTGTCCTATCTAATATAAATCAGAATATTCATTTAACTAGCATTAGTCTTAAAAATTTTTTGATTGTTTCCTTAGATAGTAGGAACTTGAATGATAATGATTTGCAGAAAAGTTAAAGTAAAAGTAAAGTAAAAGTAGAAGTAAAAGAAGTGACATTGATATCAGTTATCCAAGCTAGAGTGTGAAAGGAGGAAATGATGAATTCTTTGGTTTGTATTCTGTGGTTAAATTGGTCTTTTTCACCCCCATCAAGAATTTAAGTGGAGCTAACAAATAACTAGAAAAATTCTAGTGAGGTAACGAGCTCGAAGACTTGACCAGATATAGATAAGCAGTGAAAATTAGGTGCATAAATAAGGGCTGAACAATTTGGATTTACCTAAATTGTGAGAGAAGAATATTTTAAAGCTGTATTTCCCAATACTTGACTTCCATCTGATCACAGCTGATCAGTTGTTGTTTGGCTGAATGGGATAATGATTTAAATTACGCCACTTCAAGTTGTTTAAAATTCCTTATTCCACTACATAAATCACCTGCCTTGGTACATGAACTGTAGACCTAGCCTGTCTTTAAGCCAAAAAAACTGCACTTGAACTCCAGCTTAGGATAGTGTTTTATTTTTCAACATCTTTGTGAAGGGACTGCTTTTTGTAGAAGTTCTATGTCATTCTACAGCTTCACGACATACCTATCTCAAGTACTGACTGCAGTTCTTATTTCCTCATCTCTGAAAAAGAAAGTATGATAACAAAAAGATATTAAAATGAAGACACCATGATCAAAGCTATACCAAAAACTTCTTACAAAAGACTGAAATTTCTTTAGACTAGAAAAAAAAAAAGCGGAATGAAAGGTGATGTACTACTACAGGTCTATGGAATTATTGACACCGAAAAGAAAAAAGAAAATAAATATTTGATATTTCTTCCATTGATATTTCTGCCATTTTCAAAGCAAAAGGAGAGTGTTTTTGTTAAGAGCTTGTTTGTATTTAAACAACCACGCGGAAAAAATCACAGAAGGAAGGATCCTAGAGGGTAATTAAAAATCAAGATTGAGTTTTGCTAGGAGTTTGCCCCATCTCCTCATGACTATTCTAGAAGACCCTTATTTCCAGCCCTGTATAAGGGTATGATAACAGCTTTAATATAAACTAGAACCTAGAGATGTTTATCAGAGTTGGGAATCACTAATTTTCTAGGGTCATTTTCTAGGGTCATTTGGAGAGACTGATCAAGCAAAGTCTTTAATTCATAAATTGAATGTTGATCTGGTCTATGTATACATACAAAGGAAGCAAAGGAAGCCCTGGGAACTATGAGTTAGCTCTGAAGAAATTCTGAAAAACTGGCCCACTGTTAGCAGAACCCTTTGAATGCTGCCTTAAATTGAGGCGCACACTTTTTTTTGAGTGAAAATATCTTCAGACCAACATGGATGTGCAAGAAGATGGTGGGCAGATGCAGACTACCACGTGCACAGGAACACAGTACAAGCCTCTAAATGCAGATATAGCGCATAGAGTGGCTGACCTGATCCACACTTGCAGCTTTTAGCATACAAGAATGATGAAGCACCTCTGTAGGCAATTATCAGTCTTTTGACCTATCCTTTTCCCACTCTCCATCCTCATATGGTTTTAAATTCCCTTTAAATCATAAAACTGAGAAAAAAAAACCATGGGCTAGGAACATATTTGCCTGCTACAGCAGCCATTTCCTGTGAAGATTATTTCTTTCCCCCAAACCTCTGTATTTTCCTAGGGATGGTTTACTTTGTTGTTACGATGAACTAAGTAATGCAAAGAAAAGTTATTGCTCTAAGTAGGGCAGGCGGCCAACTCGACTTGATATTTAAAGTGAATTTGTTGTCTCAAAACACTTCCAGATATTAGTTACTTCTCACACATAGTATATAAAATATATAGTCATCCGTAATCTAACAACTGTATATGAAAAGGTGTCTGTAGCTTCCATTTTCTCTCTCAGACTGCAATGATACAAATTTCACTGACCATGACAGTTCATTAAACAGTAATGAAAGACAGAAAGATCAGAATTTCTTTTTCTTTACTGTATTTTCTAACTTGAATGTCAGATTTCTTACCATTTGGGGATTTCCACCTTCAGTGGCATTACTTCAATTGACTTATTCCTGTTCTGGGGACTTTGCCAGGCAATGGCTGGAACAGATCTACTCCAGAAGGGAGGATAAGCCAGGAGCAGAGGGTGGGTGACCACAGCACTAGCAGTGACCCTCCCTACCAGAGCTCAAGTCTCTAGGACCTGATGATTTAGATCTAAATTCCATCCAGGGGGACCAGTCAGAACAAGAGGAGACAAGACCAGACACAAGGCTACAGCATAGGTCTGATATCTAGCGAGAAGACAGGACTGCAAATAAGATTGGAGGCAAAGTTACCTAAGCACAAACTCAAGGTTTATCCAGGAAACCAGTCAATAATCCAGAGATCAGGAACAGGACAGATGCAAGAACACCTACAACTTAGCCCAGGTCAGGTTTAAGTGTCCAGCTTCAAATGGAGCTCCTGGGTCCAAGGGCAGAAGAGATGGGGTGAGGGTCCCAGGTGAGACTGGTCAAGACTCTTAGGAACTATTAACACAGTCAGGGCCCTGAGAGCCCCCCCAGGGAAATGTGCCCAGCAGGAAAGGGCTAAACACAAGCTTTGATTTGGTGGCCTCTGCATTGCACAGAAAGTTGGGGGGAGATTTCTCAATCTCACTGAAATCCCTCTGTATCTTGGATGTCTGCAACACTTGGATGTTCAGGAAAAACAGGCATTTTTAAAATCTTGCAGTAAATCACTTTTTGTCCTACTGAAGTCAATAATAAAATTGCCAGTTATTTCAATGGGGTCAAAGTTTTACCTTGACATATCTTTTCCTGAGCTAAGTTTTGAAGTCCAACACAGCAATAAAAATAATTAAAGGAAGTGCCACGGACATTCTTTTTCCAAGCCTTTTCTGGAAATCACATGGATCCCTCCTCTATCAGGGCATTTTATACTCCCTGCTTTGACCCTTGTGTCAGGCTAATGGCTTTCTGATTAGGAGTCAGATAAACTTGTTCCAGAGCACATCAATAACATTCTGGGTCTGGGTCAGCAATGTGAGCATGAAATGTGCCTTTCCTTCTGACTAGCAGAAGGGAGAAATGTTGCACCACTGTAGGACTCACTGGTCTGCTTTAATGGTAGGCTAGCAAATAAACCAGAAGTTATCCTCTTTCCATGGTTGTTCTTTATCCTATCCTCAAATTGGTTTGCTATCTGTATCACACTTTCACTGGCAACCCCCACCTATTTCTGAAAATGGACTCTATCAATGTTTTATTGTCATAGACTTGGGGATCTGTGGTTGCTATTTGGCTTGAAAAGAAAAATAGATGAGGACAGCGCTACTAGTTTAAACATATGAAATTTCACTACCACTTATCATTTAACCATTGATTGCATTATTTACCTCCTCTGGTGGTCATTGGTGCATAGTGTTCAAAAAACCCTTCTAAAATTATCTTGACCTCTGTTTTCAGTGTCCCCATGTCACTGGGCAGCCAGAAGTGTGTGGCAATCAGTCAGATGGGCTCACAGCTGAAATTTAAAATCTGGTGACTTTCTGTCTAAAACCTGCTCCTTGAGGATTTTTGTAAGAGCCATGTTCTTCTTCAGGTTATCATCTTGTCTGTTTTCTCTTTGTCACAGGACTGCTTGAGCATTAAGTCAATTGCCTGATAGAGAATACTGGACCTTACTGTAGTTTTATGAGGAAAACAAGGGAAGACTAAGTGAGCTGGGCCTGTTTAGCCTGGAGAAGAGAAGGTTGAGAGAGGATCTGATTGGTTTGTATAAATATCTGAAGGATGAATGTAGGGATGAGGAGGTCAAACTCTCCTCAGTGGTGGCCAGTGATAGGACAAAGGGCAATGGGTACAAGTTGAAACACAGGAAGTTCTATCTCGACGTGAGGAAGAACTTCTTGATAGAGAGAGTGACAGAGCCCTAGACAGATCTTCCAGACCCACCTGGATGCGACCCTGTGCCATGTGCTATAGGTATCTCTGCCTGAGCAGGGGTGTTGGACTGAGGGATCTCTAGATGTCCCTTCCAACCTCAGCCATTTTGTGAAAATGTTTCCATTTCTTTCCTTGTGCAATTTAGTCAACAGCAGAAGGACATACATACCAAACATCCACACAAGGATTATATTTACAAGATCTGATATAATTTCCTTGCTACACTGAAGTTCAGCCTCCCAAGCAAAAATCAGCTTTTTGGTGGTTACCAGGTGGCTACCTGTGGAAATGCAAGTTATTTCCTATTGATTTCTTAACAAAATCACTTGCAATGGCATGTCAGCCAATTCCGACATTAACATTTTTTTATTTGAATTTTGGATAACCTGATCCAACTGCGAAAGTAAAACCGAAGGCTGTGATTCAGATGGTCTTTCACAAGGGAGAAGAATGGGATCTAGGGAAATCTTTTGGTTTTGGATGTTAACGTATGAGCCCCCAGCTAGCACTCCACCACTCCTACCTTGAAATGGGAACTTGACTGTTCACACTAATCTGTGTCATATAACTTTATCAGAGGACTCCCAGAAGACAGAGACACTCCAAATGGGCTGTAGCAGCACCATTATCATCATGTGGTCTGGCATAATTCTCCACATTCAGCCACCCCTGGTCCCCAACCTCCATGTCCATGTGTGTAGGCTCCCAGGACACATAAAGCACGTGGCCACCACCCCTGCAGTTGTTCTGCAGCAGCCTTGTGCTGGAGAGGCTGTTGGAACTGATGTTCTCTCTAGCTTTCATGCCGTAGATAAATACGTGCTTTGCTCAGCATATACAGATTTAAGTGCTCAGGTTCCCTGCAACCTAAAAGAGCAACTTAGCTTCTATATGCATTAAAAAAAAAAAAAGATTGATTTGTTTCAAAGCCGAAATGGTTAATTGGAAAAACACAGCCCAGCACCACAGGCTCTCTATGCGCAAGTGCTTTAATGACCCCCAACTTTTAAAAATTTGTCAGACATAAAAGCAGTACTAATCCGATTAGTAACTGTGATTGAGTAAATCTACTGTAAAAATGGACCGTGCCCGGTTTTGAACATGATACCGTGCTGGTCATTTGAGAACTGCCACTGTGAAACATAAAAGTCTCTTTGATGGAATATTTATTTCATGAGTTAGAAAAAGGGATAATATAGTATTGTTTATTTTCAAAATGACTTGTAAAATTTTATTATCCAAGGAGCCAATATTCAAAACAGTCAGGAAAAGAAATATGTTGTGCAGTAAGAGAGAGATGAAAGCTCATCAGAGAGGAAATCAAGTGGTTAAGTCCAAGAATTGCTAGCTCTACTTCTTTTAGCTCCAGTGCCCCATAGGAATGAAAGAGAGACAAGTATTTTGGAAAACCATATTTGCTAAGTTGAAAAAGTCAGCACTGTGTTGTGTGGCCTAGGAAACTCTCATCAAACTTTGTATCTGCCCTCAGAATATTTCTGCATGTCACTTTGGCAGTCACAGCTACTAATTTTAAAGCAGAGAAGCCTCTTCGTTCCTTGGGGCTCACATGCACTGCAATTAGACTTACTATAAAATGCCAAAAAATCTCTGACAGTTAAAATAAAGTCCAGGGAAATGTCCACACCACTGATGAATGAGTTCCTTGAAAAGAAGTAGGGATGGGCTTGAGCCACGACATTTGGATCTAGATCCAGGTCTGGAAAACCTGAGGATTGTGTTTTGGCTTGGTCTGTTATATATATAGAAAGAGATCAGCAGTGGCATTTGTGTCCAGATTAGGATTTCAAAATTCATTAACCATTTATTAGCAGTGCATGCATGTGTTTACAACCGTTATCCAGACTTCAAATAGAACAATAGGTAAAAACTGTATATAAAATTTTAGCGTTTTTCTTTCATCTACACATAGCTACATTTCCTTTTTTGCTCCGAGGCTCTGAGAAGCTGTCTCGATTTATGAGTGCTTGGCCAGACCCTCTTGCTCCAACATTAATGTTCTGTTTACCTGCTTAAACATTAGCTCAGACTGTTTGCAAAGTACAGCATACTCACTTATGAGAGAGACAAAAAATCACTGTCCTAAACCAAAAAGTGCATTTTTTTCAGACATGAGATGAATTTATCCACTCTGCTGACAAGCTTATAATTTTTTTTAAAAAAGAAAACAACAGAAAGAAAAAAGCATTTGGCTTGCAATGAAAGTGCTCTAATTTTGTTTACCAAAGGAAAGAAAAAGAATATATAGACATATATATGTTTCTCCTGCCATACATTTTTCACTCCATCTTCAGTCTGTGGGCAATTTTTGCTGAGAAGAAACCGTTTCCGTGTGTTGAAGGACGAGGTGGGCAGGACTCCTGCCCTGCTTTTCCCTCGCCGGTGGCAACATTCCCAGAACCAGGAGACCTGGCTCCTCACCATTCCCTGCTCCCAAAGTCCGCAGCCTGAGCCTTGTCCTTTCCACGAGCGTTTCCTCCCTATTTTAACATTTCATATCTGTACACGCATAGGTGTATGGGTATGTGTATTTTACACATCTATATATTTTAAAGCTCCCTTGAAAGAGCATAACTACTAAGAGAAAAATGTACAAAAATGAAACAGGAGGCTAAAGGATGTTTCCTGCAGGCTGGAGCTCACCTTGTAAAGGTTAGATATCCATCTCTTTTGTTCCAAATCACTGGTCCTAGCCTCAACAACCTGAAATTGTAGCCTTTTTTTTTTTTAAATTTGAATCATAACTGAATTTTTGCCAACAGTTCAGCAGGTGCAAACTCTGAAGACAAAAATACCCGTGTCACCAGAATGGTTTATTCTGATTCTTCATCACATCCCACTGTTACAGAGACATTGCAGAGATGCTGACATAGCTCTATAAATATAAAATAATAAGATAAAAATTGTTTCCTAGGGCCTAAAGAAATGGTCATTCAGGAACAGATTAGTGCCTGGAAGGGTTTGCATGTTGTTTGTTCACAGACTGAGAATTTAGTATATTTACTTTCTTCTTAATATCACATGGGCCATTCTGTTTACACACACATGTGCACACACACGCACAATGAAACAGTGACCACAGCAGACACATATTGGTATTTTTTATTTCAGTCTTTGCACTGTTGAACTGGTGACAGAAATTCTCTCTTTATGAATTATACCCATGTACAAGGACATATAGCAGCACATATTTAGTATTTTGCTTAGTATGTGGTAACTGTTGCAGAGCCAGGTCTGGAATTCTGAAGAAGATTTTAAAATATTCCTATTTCTAATGTATGTGAAAACTATATCCTAAAAATAAAGACACTAATAACCCCTCTTAAAACGTGATATGGCCTTTCTCACCAGCTTTCACTTCCTGACACAAACAAAACTTTATCAACTATTCTTTCTGCTCTCAGTATATTCTATTATACTGTATTTCAAGATAAAACTATTGTTAGAAAAGCCTCATTTGTATTGAAACACAAGATAATTTTGTATTTTTGTTCTGAAGAAGGAAATTCCACATGTACAGTGTCCCTGGCTGCTTGTTTGATAGTGTATGGAGCGAGCCATGAACAACTCTTTCTTTCATTTCCAAACAGTTTTATAAATAGAGCTCACTTACAGACTCATAAACTTCATCCTATCCCGAGGCCTTTCTGCATAGCTTCATTTGCACACACACAAATCGAGCATTTAAGAGGTTTACTTTAGTTTGATAATGATCTATTAGGGCTGATTATAAAATTAAAAAAAAAAAAAAAAAGCAAGCCAGGTATCTAGCACAAATATTCTTTCACATAAACAACACATCACCTCATTTCACTGTGGTCTCGTTTTGGGATGGGTATCAAGTTCACAACATTATTCTGGGGCAGAGTGACTCACTCTTGTAACATAAAGTTTCAGAGCTTGTACCCCTTCCAAAAGGAAGGGCACCAGAATTTGAGGTTTTCTCTGGGAGGATCCTTTTCAAAAGAGAAGAAAGTAGTAAATTAAATGAGATGAGACATGAGTGTGTGCATGTGCTGCGGGGAGAAGCAGAAGGATATTAGGAAGGAAAGGGAACTTTACGCTGAACCTTTAAAATTATATTCCAAATGCCACTGGTTAAAATTTAGGATCCTTTGTTTTTACTCGGCAATATATCTAGGATACAACTCCTGATCCCATTCTTTTCTTCTAAATTCCTTTGTGAATTCCTGTTCTACAGAACATGGTACATTTTCCTACCCTTCCATGTGGAAGGAAAGGACTTCTGCGTGGCCCGGCTCCATGGCTGCCACATGCAGTGCGTGCCCTGCGCCCAAGGGTGGGAGGAGGTTTGTGGTCACGGTCACCTTGCTCTTCTCCATCAGCCCAGCGGGGTTGGGAGAAGGAGCAGCAACCACGCTGGGAATGGTAGATTTAGGGCAAATGAGGCTGCTGCCTTGCACAGGCACCTGAGGTTATCCATCAGATCCAGCAAGGAGTATCCCAAATGGATAAGTACATTCCGGGCATGTCACCTGCTGTCACTGCTGGAGCTGCCACCAGGAAAGGGCTGCAGCTGCTGCAGAGAAGCAGGAAAGGAGCGAGGATGTCTGGGCTGGTGGGCAGCAGAGGGAAACGATTCCTCCTCGTTTTCTCTGTGGCCAGAGTCATAAAGCTGCTCTCCAGTGAAGGAACCCAGGGAAGCTCTGTACAGGGTGCCTTGCAAGAATCAGCATTTTTAAGGCCCCAGCTAATAGTTTTTAACCCAGCTTTCTACTCACAAGCAATTTCAGGTACAATATCGCATTTCTCTGGAGCTGCAAGGAGTCTGCAAAAGTGTTATATATGTGAATACATATACATGTGTTTATGCAAATCAAAGACTGACTTGGTCCCTGCACTCAATTCAGATTCTTCCCATTCTCCATCCCTTTGAGGCAAGTTGGATTTCACCGCTGCCACTGGATCAAGCCCACAAATACAGCACTAAGAATCCACTATTGATAATCATGTGATCAAGACCCAACATAATTTTCTGAGTAATATGTGGTGATCCTTGGCTTTATTGATGTATTTTCATTGAGTATTAATGTTTTCATTTTCATGATTACTACATCTAATTACCATCATCTCCTAAATTCTCGTGTCTAAGTTGATACTCAATTCAAGTAGAGAGAAGTCACTGTCTCATAGCACTTTATTTTTGGAGGAAGAGAGTGATGGAAGAAATAGAGAAGTTTTTATATTTTGCTTTTTTTTGGTGTTTTATCATTGTCTTTTCTTTCTACAAGGGAGTACTGAAAAGACATTTTAACACAGTAAAAAAAAAAATCATGTAGACAAAGACTGTAATTTGACCAATGCCAAAGTTAAAGATGACTTCTCAGTACTTCAAAAAGGACTATAAATGACAAAAGCAAAAACTCACGTATTTTCCTTATTATCTCATGTAAATTCAGTAAATTTCTTCTTCTGTAAATTCAGTCCCTGCCACTTAGTCCACTCTGTTCATAATCCAGTATCTTTGGTCCTCTGCAGATGCAACTGATTTGACCATGGGTAATATTTCCCAATGGAAGGGCCCTCCGTTTACCCCCGTGCACGTCATTATTTGCGCTCCCAGCCAACACACATCTCCAGGAGAAGCACCCTCTGTGCAGAGACCTCTAGCCCATGTGGTGGGGGACCCCCCTCCTGCACAGCATGGACCCCTCCATCCATTTGGGTTGGACAACGTGGGCAGCCCAGAGCTGTCAAAACCGCAGCCATGAGGTTGGTGCAGCAACATGCAAGACTTTATGGAGGCTCTGATTCATATTTTACGATTAAATTTCTTCACATATTTTCCTTGAAGGCCCCTTCCCTTCCCTTCCCTTCCCTTCCCTTCCCTTCCCTTCCCTTCCCTTCCCTTCCCTTCCCTTCCCTTCCCTTC
>JAVCKT010023806.1:0-28691 GCA_032273925.1 Rhynchotus rufescens
AAATGTTTCATTTTCCTGAAAATGATTAGGGGATAACAAAATATTGTAAATATTCTACATTAAAAAAAACAAAGCTGGTTGTGTCATAGGATATATCCAAATAACTAGTAATATATTACTACATTATTATTTTTCAAATAACTAGTTATATGAAAGTTGGAATTACTTACTTCTGTGAGGATAAATAGTTAAATGTATAATGAATAAGTGTATAGCAGGAAGACATATTGTTCAAAAGAAGTCAAGTAGTATCTGAGAGTACACACAACATATTTTCTTTTACAATTATATAGCAAACACTTGAAAGCATTTCTTAAATAATCCATGATGCAGTTTTATAAAAACTTATTTACATTTCTGCTTTTAAACTGCATGTTATTTCAGTTATTCTGTCCTGGTTGGCTTTAAGAGTGAATAATATTTGAGGGTAAATACAGAGGAAGTAAAATTTGGGGCCTATATAGATGAAAGAAAAATATACCCCTACACCCACCAGTAAATTTATGGTTTTTTCCCTAAAATACCTATCAAAGGTGTGATTCATGAATTTGGACATACTTTCAAAATACTTTGGACATACTTTGGACATACTTTCTTTAAGTTTAGTTTCTTAAGAGCAAACATGAACCTGAGGGATGGAGCAAACTTTAACAGCAAACTAGAATGGACCGAGAAACCTATTCCCAGTTTGCCCCTTGCCAATGCTTTGACGTTTAAATTATTTAAATACGTATTGAGCACAAGCAAGAAAGAACTTTCTAAAATCATTACCATGGGGCTAATGTTATTATTTATCAATTACCCTGGAATGACTGTTAAAAAGGGTGCTCATGGAGGTCTGAAATTCTTGTCCCTTCTAATGCTCGTGTAGCATTCTTGTAACTGTGCAGACGTGTGAGTCAGATAGCAGGAAAGTGATAGGAGCAGGAAAGGAGAATACTCCTATTTTGTTAAAATAAAGAACATGGATTTTTCCTATGTGCTGTAATGAGATGCATTTGAAACAAAATATACCTGTTAACAGTTCTTTTTTTTATTTTTTTTGACTCAGTACAGCTATGTAACCATCAGTAAAAGCATCCAGAAACTAGCACTAGGGTGAGTGTGGAAGGGAGATGGTGTAACTTTGCAGTCTTTCTTGATTTTCCATTTTCATTTTGAACTGTAGCAACTTCCAGCATAGTTCATGCACTAGAAGAGCCAGGGAACACATCGGTGCAAGCGAGTAGCGTAGAGCAGTATTACCATGTGATACCTGCAACTTAAAAGCAAATAAGTTTGCTAGAGAGCCAGAACCTACCAGGGACAGATGTGAACCTCAGTGCACAGATAATATAGTGAGTTATGGTATTCCTCAAAGAACATTTTAGGACATGATCCATGCATTTTAGTGACTAGAACTAAACTCTCTAAAGAGGAGCAAAATGTTATATCATTTTACTATCACCAAAGACAATACTGTGCAGTGTCTTTCACGTGTGAACAAAGAATTTTGCTCACCTTTGTAACCAAGAAATGATTTAATGTCAACATTATATTTTAATGTTCTGCACAGGTAGCAAGAATGGTTGTAGAACCAGCAGTGCCACCAAAAAGACCAAAGTCTAGATTTGATCTAGGCGTAGGATACAGCACCCTTGGTATCACATTTTTCTATGGGGACTTCCTATCAGTGGACTTCCTATGTCACACCTCAGAGTGAGAGATACACTTGCCATATCCCAGGTCATGCCATAGGGTTGCATCCTCTGTATCTGCACACCTCTCCCTGTCCGTGATTGCAGCACACGTGTAATGATGGAATAAACCAGAAACATTTAATCAAGGACTCTCTTAAGCTTGTTTGCATGTCAGATGGTGAGACAAAATCACAAATAACTAGGTTGTAGAAAGCGCTTGTGCAAACAGAAGTGAAGAAATACTTTGAATTAAATACAGCTGACTGGTTTAACTACATCTACTCATATAATTAAGGATTGTTTGATATGTTTTGTATTGCAATGTACATTTGATACACAAAAATGACAAATCATATTGGTAGAGTACTTTGTCAGTGAAGTAGTCACTGATCTGTAGGTGATAAACCTAGCTCATGTAGTAAAATTGCATTAAAATACTTCTACATCATTATCATTATTTCTAAAATCCCCAAACATTAATTTTTGTCATTTTTGCAATGGGAAAGCAATAAACTCTTTCAGTTGAACCTTTCCTAAAGTATGCAGCACAAGAAGGAGTGCTAGAATTTGACATGTTGTACATAATTAAACATGATGGCTTAGGACAGAAGGAGGGCAGTCTTAAATCTATGTCTTAACTAGTCTATAAGTGGAATGAAGACCTCCAGTTCCTCAGCAAGGAGAGGGCACTTTGTGCCTCTTTTAGGGAAAACACCTGTGTGTATAAACAAGGCAAAAATATGTGTAAGATAGCTAGACTTGCCAGGATGGCTAAACCTGTACTTGCTGGGGAGACATTTAGGATGAGCAGCCAGTGATTTGGATTTTACCAGTCAGCAGCTTAAAGTTGCTTCAAATAGCCTCCTAGAACCTTGCTGCAAGATGCATCACCTGGGTCTCCACATCATCTGCTAATAAGCAGATGCTGCTGGTTGTTCATCTGTGCCCACTGGAATGCTAAATACCTCTGGGTATGTCTCTAAAAGGTTAATGCAAAGTATGGCTATAAGAAGGGACCAGGATGCAAACTAAGTGTCTTGAAGTGACAGTCACGTCCTTGGGAATCACAATTCCAACAATCACCAGTGTGTGAGAAGCCTGTCTTGCCATCTGTCTGCATCCAGCTTCCCGCACATGGCACAGTATCCCTCTTCCTGCTTTCAGTCTGAGTGTGGCACAGTTGCAGGGTAGGGGAAACAAATGCCATTGGGGTAGTATCTGGAATTTTGACAGAGCAGGAAGGGAGCCTGTTGGAGTCTTTTTCCTTCACGTAGGATGTTTGTTCTTTAAGGAAAGAAAAAGATCAACTCTGCTGAAAGTGAGATTTCCTCTTGACTCACTAAGTCAGGAAGAAAGCATGAGGAAGAAAACTAAGACAAAAGAGTGATGGGAAAGTAGAAGAAAGCATCATGTAGCACTAGTTACTTTGCTACATCAACAATTGTTCTGTCTCCCTATTCAGTAAGCCAGGCTGATTGCTATGTGACATTGTGGTTGCCTACTGCTACCTGTGAAAAGTCCCGCACCAAGACTGTAAGAAACTCCAACAACCCAGTTTGGAATGAGACTTTCTACTACAGAATCCAGAGCCAGGTCAAGGTAAACAGCCATCTGTTGTAGCTGCCTGAAGATTTTCGGTCACACATATATTTTTCTGTCTTTTGCAATTTTAAATGCAAGTAATTCAAATACACTAAAAAATCAACACTATTTTTAGATCACTTTCTGCTAGAAGGTTGTCTGCTTGGCTTCTGGGGCCACATTAATGTTATTAAATCAGGTTAAACTAGCTACACTTCGGCACTGAGGCCAGCTGAAGATGAAAAAGCCATATCCAGACTATCAGGCTTTCTTGTCTTCCTAAATGGCTACTGCCACGCTGCTCCCAATAGCTTCCTGCCTACTTGGAACTGTGCGTGGTTGGTCCTATCTGCCTCTTGAATTGTGCCCAGAAATTGTTTAAGAGAGAGCACATCATAAATTACTGTGCAAACAGCTTAGCAGAATTGTGGATTGAGTTCCCATGTTGGAAATGTTCACCAGTGCTGTTCCAATTGCTTGTAGAGGTCTAATCACAGGGCCCAGACTTGAAATAGGAGTGTAAACCTTAGATCTTAAGCAGCAGTGATTCTTCAGAGTTTGATAGAAACTATGTGAAAGAGCAGCAAGCTCCCCTTTATATGGTGGGCCAAGACTGAAACTTTAAGGAAACCAGAGGCTTTTATGAAATAGTGCAAGGTCAAAGCAGATTCTGGGGAGTGACTAAGTTGTCATATAGATACTGTGAATGTATCACTCATGGCAATTAAGCTGAACTGGGGAGGAATCTATGTTTGATTTACAAGACATTTCTTCAAAGTGAGATACCTAATTCCTCCATTTCTGACACACATCCCCAAGATTCTTTTATGGACCCAGTAACAGGTTCCAGATTGCAGAAACTGTAAAAACCTTCTTCTCTTCCCAGAATGTGCTGGAGATAACTGTGTATGATGAGGACTTTGCTACTCGAGATGACCTTCTTCTCTCCGTACTCTTTGATATTTCTAAAATTCCACTTGAAAGAACAGTTCTCCTGTCATTTAAGCATGATCCAAAGGTGAGATTTGTGAGATCAGTGTGTATGAGATCTCATGGGTTGAGCTGTAGAGCGCACGCTCACCTGAATTTCCAAGCCTAAACTATAAATTATAATGTACTTCTACTTCCTAGCCCATATATTGCATTTCTCTGCCCTCCTTTGATGTCTCTGCTATGCTTATTAACACTCTTTGTGGTATCTTCTTTGAAGCAGTCTGTTTTGGCTACAGGTACTTGAAGGCTGGAACTCACTATTAGTAATTTCTCTTGGTGAAGTATCCTTGTTTTATTTTCTGGGGTTGAACTCAGAAATTGTTGTTCAAGTTTGTCACTGGTCCTGCAGCTATGTGACTCTATCATTTAAATCAGGTATGGATTTAAAACAAGACAGATAAGTGACAGACAGTGAAAAGTTAAGCAATGCTTTCACAATCTTGGGGTGAGCTTTTTGAATCTGCCATGGATTATCCAAGTAAGGGGTATTTGAATTGTCATTTAAAATACAGAAGGAAAAAATACAACTATCCTAGTCAGGAATCTGTATTTGAAAGTTTGAGGCCCTCACAAAAAAATCCTAAAGGATTAAATAGAACATATGGCTGAAATTAAGTGGTACAGAGGGGAGGCATCTGACTATGAACTATCTCAAGTTGACTCACACATCTTAGTGTTGTACTGAAGTCTGGATATCTACTTTACTCTGCTTCCCATCTTTCTATCTATAAAATGGAGATAAAAGTTTTGATAGTCTTTGGGGAAACCTTTGAGCTGAATGCGTGTCATTGATCCACAAAACATCTTGCACAGAATTTCTTACTACTGTGGGCAGATCACTTCTAGTACCCAAACTAGGTCACTTACTGCTAGCTCATACCTATCAACACCTCTTTACAGGGTGTTGCATAGCTGTAGCTCTGAGTCACTCAGTAATAGTAGTCTCCTCGTTGAAGTGGTGGGTGGAAGGGCTCTTTAACATCCAACCTGATAGCAAGGGCAGTAACTAATGGCAGAACAGTGCCAAGAACAGCAAAGAGAAAAAAAGTAGTATTTCAAAGAGGAAACAAGTTACAAATTGTCTTTCTAAAGCGATTGCACGCTAAGAGATCATAGTTCAGATTATTTTGAAGATAATTTGTAGAAGGAAGGAGGTCATGAAGGAATCTAATCTGAAGTATTGCTTCAGACCACTCAGTCTGAGAAGTTTATCATGGACTTGTTATGCACAGACTGTACATGCATTACTTCAATGCTGCATACTCAGTTTGAGAGAGAAAACATCACACATTGACTTCATTTAATTTCTTATTCTCAGGCCACAGAAGAGTTAGAAGTTGAATTCAGATTGGAGATCATGTAAGTGATGTACATGCTAATTAAAATACGTAAGTCATTAAATACTAAAAATACAAAAATAGCACTAAAAGCCAATGAAAAGCTAGAAAGCTTTTTTTTTCCTTCCTTTTTTTTCCCCCTTCCTTTCCCTTCCTTCTGCCCTCCCTCCACCATGCAATTCATACCGCTTACCCTCTGCCCCTTTGACTGACATACTAGCAAATACATAAGGCTGGATTTCCCAGCAGGAGTGTTTTGACAAATTAGCATGTTGTTGATGTATATTATCTATGTTGTACTGAGGGGAAGAATTTGTCTGCCTAAATGCAAGTTGCCTTACAGACAATGATGGGATTGCATTATAAACAGTCACAGGATTGCACTACAAAAACAAGCAATTATTCACCTCACTCAGCTGTGGGATAGGGGAGGATAAGTCTCTTTACAGCAGTGCTAAATCAAGCAAATGTGAGAAGGAGCTTGTTGCACAGCTGCTGGAATCCTTCTGGCTGATGTTCTTCTAAATGGGGAGAAAGAGGAATATACCGGAAAAATGTGATTGGGCATTTGATTGATCTGAAAACATGTGTTTTTATTTCATTTCTCAGTTCTGGTCCTCATGAAGCCATTGCTACCAATGGAGTCCTAGTGGTAATGTGCCTTTTTCCTAAGAAATTCTCTCTAAGTATTTTCTTGAGATAAGAGAGGCTGCAGAAGCTCAAAGCTATCAGATACTGAATAGGCCAGTTTTCTCTTCTACTTCTCCCTTCCTGTTGAGATAGTTTGAGAATGGGTTATTTTATTTCTCTGCTCATTGGTGGTATTCCATTAGTTTACTTTTGTCCTGTATTTCAAATCCTTCTCCCTGCCTGTTTCTTGTATCAGTACTCCTTTAAAAATGGGTTCCTATTTATCAAAACAGTGATGGCAAGACTGTGAAACCTTATACACTTCAAGCAATTGGAGATGTCCAAATGAATGCTCAGTATTCAGAGCTCTCTACAGACAGGTCAGAATGCGATACCCTTTCTCATACATCCTCGTTCTGCATTTGTTACAGTGTCGTGAGCTTTGCTGTTTGGAAGTTGAAGTGGCTGAGAAGCAGCAACAAAAGTCAAGTAAAGTTATTGCTTTGTCAACTGTTTACCAATAAGCACATTTCATAGAAACAATAAGTAAAATAAATAGTCTCTTCAGTATTGAGTGCAATTAGAGTCAGGCAAGGCATTAGGTTTATTACAGATTATGATAACTACTTCTTGTACTCCCTTCTGCTCTATGTCTAAAAGGTCTAATAGAACTATATTAAAGTTGAAATCTTGGTTATATATACAATAATAATAATGTAGAGTCTCCTTTCTATTGAAATAGATTCAGTTTTTCAGTTTTGCTCATTTCCTTTCACTCTTGTTCACTGCTTGTTTCACTGCTTTGCATTAGACAGAGCTGTGGTCCCAAATATAGAGCTCTTATCAGAATCCAGCTTTTAATGAAGCCAAGACAATTTTCTGATTAAAATAAATAATGTTTCTCATATTCTTTTTTTTCCCCTTTTTCTTTTTAGAGAAAGAGCTTTCCCTTACAGTGAAAGGTTCCTTTGAAGGGACCAGGGACATTTCACTGGGACCTGAAGGAGTTGTCAGCCCTGCAGGTCCTTCCAAATTCCATTATATCAAGTATGCAGAGCCAACGCTGGATGTCATGTTGCCGAAGAAGAGGCAGTATCACCCTGTATGTTAGAACTCCCCTTATCAATGTACTCAACATTACTCTCTCTCTATGTAGTGTGTGTGGGGTGATGATTGCCCCTTTTCTGTTTTTTTTCTTTATTTTTTTTTTTTTTTTTGGTAAAAAACCATGTTATTTTTCCAGTGGACCTGTAAGTTCAGTACAGAGACAGGCTCCCCAGCGGTGATGCTGAATTCACTGCCCATGGGACAGAAAACTACAATTGCAGAGGTAAGTGTCACTTCTAACCTTCATGAATAAAATGTCACTCAGTTGAAAACCATTTCTTCTGTAAACATCCTTAATTTTGTCCTATGGGAATCTTTATAGAAGGTTTCCAAGAAGGCTGGAAATACTCTCAAATTTTCTCAGATTTTGAATAATTAGAAGCTCTATTTCCATGGCTGTTCCCTGCATAGAAACCTGTTGTCACGCTGCTTCATTAGTCTCCTATATGTGCCAACAGAGGAGATGAGCAAGACTGTCAGAAAATGAGATTTCAGACTCTTGGTACAGTCCTTTCCAGACCTAGCTGTAGATTAAATAAAACTCTGTCTCCCAGACAAAAAGAGGTAAAAGAAATTTTAAAAACTAAATAAGACATTCATAGCTTGTATTTTTGTTTTCTAGGAGAAAAGATTTGATTTGAATGTCAAAGCAGAAAGCTGGTAAGGCATCTTTCTTCTGTTCCTGTTTTTTTGTTACATTAGCCGCACAGAAAAGAAACAAGCTGACATTCTCAGCCTGAATATTAGAATGTGCTTGTAATAAAATGTAAAATGCTTATGCAACATATTGTAATTAGCACAATTTGATCTTAGTCACTACATGCTGATAACATACATTTATTTTAGTATTATCCCTTCTCCTCTGACCAGAGAATAGTATAGCTGATCAATTTCAGTCTTTGAAATTCATAAAAAAGAGAAAATTTTGGATAGAAAACCATAATGGAGAGAAGCAAGCAAGGAACTTGATCGAAAATTACAATGAATAAATTGTCAGTGTTATTTTTTTTTCCTAACTGTCAGTATTCCGTAGAACTATCATCCTTTGACTGACAAGGGAATGGAGTCCCATAGCTAGTTTCAATGGTGTAAGGTACTCTGTAGTAGAGACTAGAGGCTCTACAAGAGGCTTTCTGTCAAAGAAAGAAAAAGAAAAAATAGTGCTTCTTTCCAGTGCCTGGTCACAGCTAACTGGGCAGTCAGGAAGCCCAAAGGTAGCTCTGGCTACAAGCCATCATGTCTCTTGTCCATGAGAGCTGACTTGTAGATACTCTCATGGAGTAGGAAGAGGTTGAAGGGATGGTAGCATATAGAGCAGCACAAGTGCACAGGGAAATAAGCTATAACAGTGCAGTTATTTAATGAATGACTTTTTAAACTGCAGATTTAATCTTCCTCTGAGCGGTCTTACACTGCACAATTCTTGACAACTACTTGAGATATGAAGAGGCTTGTGCAAGTAGGATGAGGAAAGCAAGAGATAAAACCCTACCCCGCTGAATTCAGTAGCAAAAGCCCATCCCTTCAGGGCCTACTCATCACTGATTTCATCCTTATGCTGATCCCAGGAAAGGTTGCATGACCAGGCTCACCTCACAGATGAGAGTTTTTTTCTGCCAATGTAGTTCTGCGGTGGTACTGAGCCACTAGAGGGGGATGTCTTCACACTAGAATTGCCCAAAATTGCCATTTTCTTCTCACAACATTTGCAGTTTTATTTTTAGATCTTTAGAACGCGAGAAAATATTTTGGAATTTCCAGTGTAATGAGAATTAATAGATGTATTTTAAAATATTGGCACAAAGAAGCACAGACATTAATTTTAGAGTATTCATGTTAATAATTTGTTTCATTTTTCAATACTATGTATTTTTTTTTATCAATTAGCAATAAAGGGATGTAATGCCACAGGTTTGCCTTACTACTTGAAATATGCTTTTTTACTTTTAAAAATACTTATAATATTCTCTCCTGTTCTCCCTCTTATATTGCATCAACATGAAAGGAAGAGTATTGTAGATTATCTTTGATCTCAGTGCTATGATCGATAAGGGTGTGATAATATATAAAATACGTACACATGTTTATCCTAGTAATTGCTCATGCAATGAAGACCTGGACATGCGGTTTGGCTTTAGCTTATGTTCAGATGAGAGGAATTTCCTGTGGAAAAGGAAGAGATATGTAGCAAATGCTCTGAAAAATGTTTTTCATCTGCAACAGGACCTCCAGCAGCATGAAGTATGTGTTCTGGGGAGTGGGTCTTGACTTTTCTAGTGTCTACATGGTCTCTCCTTGATCAATTTTAAACTAATTAGACCAAATATAAGTATCTGTTTTCTAAATAATGCTAGCACATTTGTCTTCCTTACATTGGCTACTGCTGCCAATGTAGCCAAGTTTTGCTATTTTCAAGAAACACTAATTGCATCTTATCTGTGGGGCAAAGTAAAATCTATGAGATTTTTAGATGTATTGATCTCTTACATGCTGTTATTTAATTGGCTTGGTTATTAAATACTTTGTGTCTGTTAAATTCATTACATAACAAGTATTTCTTCTGTTGTTGTGATTTAATCATTTCGTGCGAGTTTACTATCCTAGAGAATGTTCTCTGAGTGGTTCTTAAAATATCTTTCCTTTCTTCCAATTTTGAAACTCCTCAAAATGAATATCCTGCATTTTAAAGTAGTTTCCTGATACTGAAAAGGAATAACCTTGATGAGGATAATTTACTAAATATATGTAAATTGTGTGGATTTTTTCATGGGGTTGGCAGGCACATGTAGTAGTAGGTGTGCAAAATAGAAGGAAGTGACAAGGGATTGAGAAGTGACAAGAAAACACATTGTTTCAAGCAGAGAAGATTGATGTTTGTCTGTGCCCTCACTTGCCCTAAGCAGAGGTGGGAAAGAACCCAGTTTTGGCTTGATTCTTTGGCTTATATGTATGAAAAGAAAAGCGGGAATGATTGTGCCATTTCTGAGCCTCCCCTTCTTAAAATGGACCTGTGCTCCGAGGTCAGGAGCTGTGCTGGGAGCAGTGTCAGGATACTGTGTCTATCCAGGCCACCACACTGAACGTTATTTTCCTCAGGGTCCTGTTTTTCTGTCACCAGGTCCCCGTGGTGGCTATCATCACAACAGGGGGAGGACTGAAATCCATGACAGGCCTCTATGGCAGTCTGCAGGGGCTCAAGAAGTTGAATCTCTTGGACTGTGTAACATACATCAGTGGATTGTCTGGCACCACATGGTAAGGACAGCTTGCACGGAAGCTTTTAATGGCTCGGTTGAGGGGTGAAGCTGCTACAAGGAGCTGGAGTCACAGGAATGGTAGTATCCACCAAGAATGCATTTGTTACAGGTGTTAATAGCTGCTCCAAGGATTATTGTATGATCTCTTAATATTTTAAGACAAGATTTAGGTTCTCTATATCTGAAAAAGAGCTTGAAAAACTGTCTGGGTCAAAAGAGATGGAATCATTCTGAAAACAAACAAGAGTGGGAGGTTTTACTGTCCTTTTGAACTCTGCAGTTACAGTGGTTGAATATGTCTAGGACAAATATGCTGTCAAAATGGATTCTGGGGATGCAGTTCTGTCCATAGTGTTATATCTGATTCTTTCTCCATGGATGTCCCTTGTTTCCAAAAACTTCTGAAAGAAGCGATGCTTTTTAACTGATCATTTGGGGAAAACATAGAACAATGCATATTTTCGCCCGTAATCTGCCAGCTTGGAAATGGGCTGAGTTTCCTTAGTGTTATCTCCTGTTCACAGGTCCTACAAGGGTCTAGCATGTAGAGGATAACATGAAAGATGAAATTAAATTATAGGTAGCGATGTTTTAAGTTTGACACGGTGATATAAAGCCAAGAGACAGCAGCTAGTCTGAGATAATTTATGCTCTAGAAAGCAGGCAAATAAAATGTATTATAATTTTGGACCTTATTTATGCCTCCTAAATGAAGCAATATTCACCCTTAAGGTGCTACTGTGTCTATTTTGAAAAAGCTGTCAACTCACAAAGCTACATATACTGTAATCTTCATCTGTAAAACACTCAAAAAGTCTGGAGAGGTCAGTCTCCAAAAGAGAATAACAAAAACAAAACATGCATGAATAGTATCCAGTACCTGAGTGTATATCTCTGTCCCCAAAGGCAGTTTTAAAGTCTTCTTTTGCTGCTTTTTGTTTTTGTTGTCTTTATTATCTTTCTCCAGGACCATGGCCAACTTATACAGAGATGCCAACTGGTCACAGAAGGACCTAGACTGGCATATTGGTGAAGCTCAGAAGCAAGCAACCAAATGCAAGATGAGCTGTTTCTCTATGGATCGTATGAAGTACTATAACAAGCAGTTATGTCAGCGGAAAGAAGATGGATACAGGACTTCATTTATAGATCTTTGGGGACTCATGATTGAATATCTGCTAAATGACGGGGTATGATATATATTCATTTGCTCAGAGAATTGCATTTTTTTCTTTTAATGAGTGGAGAGGAAATTAACCCATCATAATTCTCCATATCTATAAACACTGTATATCTCTATTTTCTTCAGTAGACTGCTTACAGGGAAATACATCACATGTTAATAAACTACATTAGTTATGCAGTCATTTGGAAAGCGTAATTAGACTTCTGCTGGATTTAAATAGAAACTGGAGGCAATCTCAGCCAGTCTCCCTGAAATGCAAACTACACATGCAGGAGGAGTTCAAGATGCAAAGCAGAATGATCTCAGCTCTGTGAAAACTCCCTGAAACCAGTGTCAGTAAGGAATAACTAGAGTGCTTACTGACCATTTTCAGCCACTGATATGTAATACGAAGTATAGCTGTACTGGTAGCAAGTCCGTATTCTGTTTTTGCTGACAAAGGTTGCTCACAGAGTAGGTGGTTTAAGAAGTACTAATTTTTACAAGCAAGACATCTGCTTTTATATTATTTGAAGTGGTTTCTACTCCAACAGTATAAAGGTCTAGTTGTTCTTCTCTCCAGTTACATTACAGTTCAAAAATGGTTTATTTGGCACTCAGGAAGTGAGAAAAAAGTGTGATGAGCATATAAAAGATATTTGCTCTAGTGTGGACAAAAATGTTTGTTTATTGAAATCATCTCTCTCTCTCTCTCCCCCCCCCCCCCCATATATATATATATATATGCCATATATATATATATATCAGGCATAAATAAATATATGTGCTTGACATACATATGTCAGACAATTGGTAGGATTTTGATATATTTCTTATTTCTTACAAATCTCTTCAATGACAATAAGCTTTTCAGAAAAGATGGGGGCTGAGTTGCAAGTATTTTGCTTCCAGATTCCAATGATTTGTTCAAGGTCAGACTGTTATTGTTTTTGTGCTCTGAGAAGGGAAGCTCCATGCTGATGTGCTCAAGGGATTCCTTCCCTGAGGAGAACAAGCACTACTTGATACTCTAGTCATGCTAAGGAGCTACTTGCCCCATCATGGGCAGTGCTTTCAAGTATATCTAGAAGTAAACGCTGAAGTAGATTTCCTCTCCTCCTTTTGGTAAAGAGCATGAAGTCAGGCTCGATCCCTGAGGAGAGCAATCTGTCATTCCATGGATGAAGCTCAGTCAGGTTCACTGTGCATTATTTTCATGTGTCCTCATGTAAATCCTTTCCTTCAAAACCAGAAAGATCCTCACAAACTTTCGGAGCAGCGAGCAGCGGTGTGTGAGGGTCAGAACCCACTGCCCATATATGTGTCCGTCTGTGTCCGGGACAATTATAGCACTCATGATTTCAAAGGTAAGGATGATGTTTCAGATCCTGTGACACTGAATTTTGCCATTGGAATTCCTGTTTTAGGGGACTGGGGCTTTTTTTGTTCGTGTGCGTGTGTGTGTGTGTGTGTGTCATTTGCTTTCCACTGTTTGGTAGCATTTTAAGGCAGAAGTCCTGGTGTGTTAGACGCTTTACGGAGAAAGAGCCATTGCCTCAGGCCATGTGATTTTAATACAAGAACTTTTTGTGATCATCATTTCACTTTTCTGAGGTAGACTGAATGAAAATCCTGCCAGAAAGGCCATTTTTGGAATATTGTCTGGTCCAACTAGAATAAGAAAGTATTGGAATTTTGCAAGAATTAAATGTTGCTTTTTGTCAATTCTGATATACTTGAAAGAAAAAAAAATCTAAATTTTATTTAAGGTAAAACTTGGGAAAAACATGCAATTTAGTTCCAAGTGAATCTTCTGTTTTGCTTGATTTGGTTACTTTTCCATGAAGAGAAGAAGCTGGAGGGGAAGAAGTGGAGGACAAGAAATTCAAATCAGATTTTTATGGCTAAGGTGAAAGAATGAGACACTTTTGACTGAAAAGAATATTATGGTCTTTTCAGTCCATAAATATAGACTGTAAAAGAAAGGTTCATTTACAGGTTTTGCTCACTCTGCAGTTATATTGGACAACTGCATTTCACTTGAGTGAGATCCTAGAAATTCAAGGCAAAATTCTGTCTTCCTTAGCACCACACAGAATGAGTATAATTGGCCACTTGTTATCAAACTCTTTTTTTTTTTTTTTTGAAAAACTGAGTACCTCTGTTTGTACATATCTAATTATTCAAGGAAAGAAAGTTAAATGCATTATATTCTGTTGACTGTATCCATAAAATTGGAAGTATAGACATAGTGTATGCAAGGGCAGAGTGTAACTTAGTGCATGCCTGGAGAGTTCAGTCTTGGTGCATTCACAGGAGATGTGTGGAGGCTGGAGTCTTCCCAGGCTCGCAGCATGCACATGGTGCCACTGGTACTGCTACCACCATGCACGTTTTGCCAAAGCAACAGCAGATTTGCAACATAACTGCTCTTGCCTCCTTATATCCATAGTCATAATGACTGAGTAGGGTGGCATGAAAACATCTCTAAAGCCTGTGTCTATAGGTGATAAATAACTTTTGCAAAGACAGGAAAACAGAAGGTTTGCTCTGCTTCTGACTGGTTTGTGCTCTAGCATCCTCCCTTCTTGCCCTCAGCTGAAAAACTAAGCATGTGCTAAGTGCCACTGTGGTTATATTGCAGAATGGGTGGAGTTCACCCCGTATGAAGTGGGGTTACCGAAGTACGGAGCCTTTATTCCCACAGAGAATTTTGGAAGCGAGTTCTTCATGGGACGCATGCTAAAAAAACTCCCCGAATCCCGAATATGCTACCTGCAAGGTGAGGTATTGCAGGGTCCTGGAGTAGAGGCACTTTGGTGAAGCACAAAGCTGTGAACCAGAGTGGGGACTTTCCTAGTTTAAGATACTGGACACTGGTGCAGTTTCACCTCCCATGCAATGGAGATGCACGCTAATATGTCCGAAAGATATATTAAAAACTGATCCTAATCTTTTTTTTTTTTCCCCATTTTTTTGGGAAAGAAGAAATTATTTCCCAGGAATTCTTCTTTTTTTTTCATACTTTGCTAACAAAGTCACCAGTTTCTCTAGGGAAAGTAAGAGGGAGATAATCCTAGAAGGAGGAAAAGAACGTGCAGCAGAGGAGGAGTTGGCTGAGTCTTTGAGTCTCAAACTGCTAAAAGTGCAAGTCTTTTATTGTGATTCTAACAGTCAAACAGCTAGTGCATCTCTCTGTAAAATGGCTTGTGAAAGCTGTGTCTTTTGCATCTTCTCTCCTACTCTTTTCTCTCTTTACAGGGCAGCAGAACGATGCAGGACAGTACTGATTCCTGTGTGAATTTAACTCTTCAGTCAGAGCCAATACTGTAGAAAATCAAGAGGAATTTAACAACTTTAAAATTTAGATAAAATTTAAAATTTAAATTCAGCCAATTCAACAATTAGTCCAAGAGATGGAAAGAGAAGGGGAAAAAAAAAAAGGCAATTTATAGTTAAAATGTGTTTTTGTGTTCACTAATTCTCTTTGCAGGCATGTGGAGTAGCATATTTTCTGTTAACCTATTACAAATATGGGGACTGTCCCACAGTTCAGAGGACTTCTGGAAGAGATGGACCCAAGACAGAATAGATGATGTCGGTGAGAAATGTTTAAACTTTCATTTATGATGATGCAGAAAGGCATTTTGACTAGTTTAAAGGCAATGATGTAGGATCCTCTGAAAAGTTAGCAACTTCTCCTCCCAGCATGTAGATGTATGGAAATACTGCTGTTATAATTAGACTTACTAGAAGTCTTCAAATTAAAATGCACTGTCATTAAGAGCAAGATTTATGGGGGTCTCATATTTCTGAGAAAAGGTTGAGACTTTGTTTTTCTGATTCAACCATATAGAACAAAATCTCAGCAGTGGAGAATAAAGTTATTTTACTGACCATACAGAGAATAAATCTGAATATCAGTTTCCTGACATTTTATTTTATTACTCAGTACAGTAATTACTGCACTGGATTCATCTTGGCATGAAAACATATGAGGCCTGCAGGCTGTTTTCTGAAGCAATATAGAAACCACAGCTTTATTGCTAAATCATTTAACATGATGGTAACTGCAATTACAGGCATCCCGAAAATAAAGAAATACATCTGCGCAATGTCGGAAAATGCCAAGTCTGTCTTGTTGCATTGTCAGCACCTGGTCTGGCAAAGCAGGCTGTGATTTCAGGAAACCACACCTTGTGCCATTTCTGCCTTTCACCCACATATGCTCTTGTGCAGTCACCCTGAAAATTACCTATAGTTTCTAAGTATGGATATATTTTCTACATTTTCCTGGGATACACTTGTTTGGTTGATAAAGCAAATGCTCATGTAACTACAGAACATCTACTCATTGCTTGGTAGACTCTTTCACTCTTACAGTAGATCTTATGGGGCATTTTTGTTGCCTACCTGGCTGAGTGGAAGGGAAGAGTATGCTCTGCCTCCCCTTTTCTTTATGCTTGGCACTATTTCTTGATATTTTCCTTGAGGATATGTAACTTTTTCACTGGAAATTTATTGAATGATATAATTCCATTAAGGTATCCCCTTTCCAAGACTAAACATAGTGTTTGATGAAGCATCTCTAGGCTAAAGCTTAAGATGATCAACAAAGCTTTCTAACGCAGCTGCTGTTTTCCAACAGCATTTTCTATCAAACATATTTTTTTCACAGTTTTTCTCAGGACACACTTTGTGATCTCTTAAGTACTAGGCCAACCAGAAATTAAAATGAATTAACAAACAGATTGCCAATTTTTCCCTCACTTCTAGATGAAGACCCAATACTGCCTACAAGACCCCACGAGCTAAGGACTCGCACATATGCTCCTCCTGGTCCCCTGTCTAACGCTCTCCGAGGTGCTTTAACTGACCGCTTCTCCGTTGCCCAGCATCACAATTTCCTGAAGGGCTATCAGCTGCATAACAACTACCTTGAGAATGAACACTTCTGTCGATGGAAAGGTAATAGGAACTAGTATTTAAAACAAATACTTAATATTTCACATACTTTTGAGCTGAAATCTATAAGACTTGGAAGAAGATTACTTGCTTCTCCCAAAGGAACTTTTTTTCCTGAATAGGGAGAAGAAACTAAGAATTCAGTGCTGCCAAGCATGTAAATATTGTTTTAAATATAAGCGTGTGTTTACGTGCTTTAGCAAATGACTATAGCAAATTACAGGAATAGATGACTTGGGATTCTCGGCACAGAATATTTTTAAGAGTAGGTTGGACAAATCTATCAGAAATGCTGTCCAGTGCGGCCTTGGAGTACAGAAGTAGACTTAGATCGCCTCTTCAGGTCTCAACAGATTATTTCATAATTCATTAAACAAGTCCTTTTAAGATTAAACTGTCATGAATATTCAGTTTAGCCATTTTTTTCCAAACAAAATATCCACAAATCTTTTCATATGCCAAGAAATATTTTCCTTTCAGATACTGTGTTAGACACACGTCCCAATCAGCTGATGCAAAATCCTGATCACCTGGGCATGATAGATGCTGGATTCTTCATCAATACCAGCAGTGCACCGCTTTTAAGGCCACAGAGGGAAGTGGATGTCTTCATATATTTAAGTTACACTACTGGATCACATTCATCGGTGAGAAACATCATGTTATGATGTGCTGTCTGTCCTTTTTCTTCCAGAATGATGGAAAGAGACTCTTATGCTTTATGCTGAACCAAGCAAGTTACCAGACTCTGCATGAGAACATGAAGAAATATGAGAATGGATTTCTTATGCTTTAAATTAGAATATAAAAGATATTAGATGAGTAGTCAGGGGCAGGACATTCCCAGGGGCCTGGGAACTCAGATGCTACAGGGAAGATCAAATGACAAACAACTCCCCTCAGAATCCCAATTTCATGGAGATAAAGCTAATTAGCTGTCTATAAAACTCCTCAGAGAAGTTGTTGGAGTTTTTATACCTCAGAAAATGAGTTTGTTTAGAAACTTAATTTTACCAATCTTGGCCAGTGTAGGTGGAATTCCATATGGTGCATAAGTCATATAATAAAGTTTCATTTCAGCTTTGCTGAGATTTCAGATAGCTGAGATTAGGCTACATTCTTGAAGAAAGGCTGCTGGGATTAAGCATGTAATAGAAACTGTTTCCTATTTGATGACGCCTGCCACTAAATGCTGTATAGCAAATAGCACAGTACGTAGTGGAATGTGATCTTGTTGCATTAAATATTTCAGGAGAAAGGCACACTATAGCCTAGCACCTCAGAGAGGCTCTATTTTGGATTACAAAATCTTCCTGTCATGTAACTTCTCTTAAACATTTTCTTACTGTTGTTTTCTGATTAATTCTATAAATATTAAACACAGGATCTTTCTGTTACTAACACTATTGTGATTTGCTTTAAGCTTCTGCAATTTTACTCCATCTAAATCTAAGTATACTCTGTCTCTGAAATTCTGTTTAGCATTGTGAATAGTATTCTGGTTTCTGCGTGTGGTAATTCTGTATAGAGAAATTCTTGGTAAAAAGGAATTCTCATGGATCTGAATCACTGAATCTTAAAACTAGATAATGATTCCTGGGCTTTAAGGAAGCCAAGCTGAATTCTAACACTGATCATTTCTGTGGTATTTCAGACTCTGGACAAAGCTTGCAAATACTACTCAGAGCAGAAAATCCCATTCCCCAAAGTTTCTTTAAGTGATGAAGAGAAGAAAAATCTAAAGGAGTGCTACCTCTTCCAAGACTCAGATTCTCCGAAATGTCCTATTGTGGTTTTTCTTCCACTTGTGAATGATACCTTCCGAGAGTACAAAGCACCTGGTAAGTTGTAAGAGGTGGCAAACATTAAACAAGTAAAGTTGGTTTAATTTTCTCATTTTCTCATCTCTGCCAAAGTTGCTATGTTCGTTCATATCATCTTTGGCCCTAGGGAAGAGAGACGCAGCCCTTGCTCAAATGGTATTTGCCTTCATCTCTGTCCCACTGATAGCATAAAACATTGCCAGAGACTGTAAACATTTTTCCCAGGAAAAGAATGGCTCACTCAGATCTGTTTTCACATGCATATGTTGTCTGTTGCCCAGGGGTAATGCTGCATTTGCAGAGACATAGTGTCATGTGTGAATGGCGAAAGAGCAAGAACTTGGCTTTCAGGAAAAACTCCGGCAGTGTCAAAATCAATGAGTGTCTCCTTGGTGGTTATCCTAGTTGTCATTTTGCTTATTGTGCCATGGCTGGGAGCTGTCATTGTTTTTGTTATTTTTGTTTTTTGACACAGTCAGATTTTTGGTATTCCTCTCCTTTCCTGCCAGTTGTGAGGATGTATTTACTTCTTGGGTGCAGGCAGGTAAAGTTCAAACGCTATTTTGCCCTCCCAGAATCAGAGACAACACAAATGCAAAATGCAGAGAAGGTGGTAGGTGCCCCAAGACTGCCATCTGAATTGTAGGAACTTTAAGATTTCACATATTTCTATTTCTTCTTTCTTGCTTAAATGCTACTCTAGCATTACTAGCAACTCCACTCTCTCAGCTAGGGTGCACAGAAAGTCCCACTGTTCAAGGTAAGGCCACAGCTTGTCACTCACTAAGATAAACTCAACATTACAGCGACAACTTGTCTTTTCCTCCAGGTGTGAAGCGTTGCTGCTCAGAGATGGAGGGAGGCCAGCTAGATTTGACCAGTCGCTCTTCCCCCTATTGCATGTTCGCGGTCAGATACTCTGATGAGAATTACCGGCGTCTCCTCAACCTCAGCGAATACAACATCCTGAATAACTCTCAGGTGATTATGCAGGCTCTGCAGATGGCAATGCAACGGAAAAGACAAAATATGTGCTGATCGCCCATCCAATTGCCTGGATTGTTGTTGTGGAGAAGTTTCTTATGCTCCAGCACATGGAAAGAGCAAAGGTTTTTGAACACTGGCTGCTCAGAACTACGGAAAGAAATTACTCCAGGTGACTCAGTGGGGTTTTTTTCATTCCCATAAAGTGGCCTTTCTAAGCAATCAACAACATTGCGTATGAAATCTTCATATATGATCTGTCCCCTAAATTAAGGTTGCCTGCAGAATACACTTCATATAAATCCCTACTAGGATTTATATAAAGTTCAAATGTGTTATTTTAAGTTTAATTTAATATCAAACATGACATATAGGAAACACATTTTATAACACCAAGGTGCTACAGTAATTCAACGCAGCTAATGTATCTACATGCCATAAGAAGAGGATAAGAAATTCTGCTTCCTAAAATTTTATTTTATTGAACACATCGTACAGCTAAACCTGGAAAACAAAGAAAATGTGATATACTTCTTTTCCTCCTTCTAACCTGCCTTGCATTGCTGACCATCTTCCTAATGACTCCATTCTCCTTCTCCTTCCTTCTCGTAATTCCCCTACTGCTTGGGCATCTATTGATGCTACCTGCAGCAAAAGCCAGATGCATGAGCCACAGCAGGGCTTCTTCCTACCTGTGGGCACCAATGTGGGAAGGGCACGTGGAAAGACACCATTTCTGGCCTTTCTGCTTTGTTCCTCATGCTGTAAACCTAAGGGTGTAATATCAGAGAGCATCCCAGAAGAGCTATGTGTTCAAGAGCACAATCCAGAGAGTAAGAAGCAGAGTATTAGATTTGAAAGCTGACATTGGATTCCTGAAATGACTCTATTTTGCAAGTACTCTGAAGAGAAACCAAAGAAGTCATAAGTGTTATAGGGACAAAAGTCTGTGCGCCCTGCCAGATCTGTGAAGCTCGTTGTCTCCTGAGCTCTTTTGGACTGTGAATGAAATATATATAAATGGAAAGCAAGATGAAGTGGCACAGGATTTTTCATATGAAATTTTTGTTCGGTGAAAGGTATAATTTGAACAAAGAAAAAAAAATAATCAAAAGAATCTCTGAATTTATGCCAGTTTTGATTGTTTTGCGTTGAAATTCTATAAAAAAGAACCCAATTTTTATTTTCAAGTTTTCGAAGTAAAACATCCTGTATTTTTTCCTAAGCTGAATTACTTCTCATACTGAACTTCCTTTTTTAAATTAAAAAATATTAAATTAAAAAAATATAGAGAGCTTGAAAAGAAAATATTTCACTTCCACTATGTATTGAAAAAAACATCTTGTTTAACACAGTGCATTTTAGGGCATAAACCCATCATCAATAAAATTTTGTTCTAGTTGTTCAAACTATGCGCATAGCAGAAGTGAAGTAGTCTGCAACAGGCCAGACCACCTTCAAATGATGGTATCTAGCAACAAAAATACCAGTAAAAGCTGTGCAATTCTTTATACTCCCATTTTTCTGGAACATGTCTTTTTCAGACAGTTAGAAGTGCTGAGGATGAGCTGAAAAATAAGAAATCTATATGCAACCATTGCATTCCAGAAGCAAATTAAATTGAAAACAAGCTTTTTTTCTGTGAATAAATGTTGTGTCCTAATGACATCTGAGCACAATTTTTGAACAAATACTTTATCCAATGGAAAAGGGGTTCTCGGGTCAACTATCCCATTTTGGAGCCAACATAAACCAGGGAAAGTGCTTGAGTAAGTTCAAACATTTCATATTAGTATCTTCCAAAAAGGTTTTTTTTTTTAAACGTAAGTTCTTTTCATTAGATCCCCTACCTCTTTACCCCAGAGAACTCTACTTAGGAATCACATCATTTGCAGGCAAATAACTTCTTTGCCTTGGAGCAAAATAACACTCTGAGAACTTTCATTTAAGAAGAAACAATGACAAATTATCTTTAGAAATTGTTCAAGGTGACTTTTTTCCAACACTTTTGTTACGTGAGACATCAAAGCAATTCTCAGATTTTTGTACAACTAATTGTGTCTAACGTTACAAGCAAGATCAGGACATAAATCCTAATGCTTAGAAGCCTCTTAGTTCTGAACAATTCCGCACTTCTGGTTTTTCTTTTTTTTCTTTTTTTTTTTTTTTATGGTAGTTTCACTAGTGATAATCTGAAATTTGGTGCTATGTGCTCTGCATATTACCCTGGGAATTGCCTCCGTTGAGCCTGAAATCCTTGCTATGGAAAAAAACAAAAACAAGACTAACAAAAAAAAAACCACCAAACAAAAATATTTGGGACCATAAACTCATGCCACTTCCAGCTCTGAAGAACTGTTAGTAACATGCAAATATTTCATGTATACAGTATTGCACAATAAAGGCTTGTTTGCAAAATTAAAATTCTGACTTGTTCGACGTATTCAGGCATCTTGGTAACACGCTTTACATTCACAATGTGTTCCTTGTTCCAGCAAAAACAAAACTGTTGCTATTTAGGCAAAGAGTAGAAGAGAGTACCAAATACATGGGATGAGCACGACGGGTGAAAAACAAAGTCTGAGAGACAGATTTTGCAGGGGCAAAGTGGGCCTCTGCTCCTGCGTGAGATCTTCCCATGAATATATATGTCCTTGGGCCATGGGAGGAGGTTACACATGCAGCGAGACCGGAATCCAGCATGCGCTCTTATACATGCGTGCTTAATTACATTTAGCACAAGTATTTCTGCAGAACAGCCTGCCATGAGCCCAGTAATGCTGCCAGGGCTGTCTCTGATGTGGACTACAAACATTATTCCCGAACAGGGACGAGCGGCCGCGGCTCCGCCTGCGTCACAGCCCGGCTGACGTCTCGCGGCCGGACACTCATCGCGCTAATGGCTCTGGGGCTGCCTGGTGGACACACAAACCACCTCCCTTTGATCTGGGAGGCTGTGACCATCACTCCTGGTTTGGGCTACTGGACATACCTGCTCCGCACGAGTTCGCTCTCATTCCTTTGGAAACAGGATGAGGCCGCCCTGCAATCAGCTCCTCTGGATGGTCGTCAGCCCGTGGCGCTTTAAGAACAACTTTCTTTGAGAATTCTCCTTGAGATCACGCTGGTTTATGGCGTGGTCCTCCAAGGACGTGCAGTAATAAAGCATTGCCTTTAACTGCGACTGAAGCATGCAGATGTTGCCAAAGGTCTTCAGTGACTTAATGAAAAATGTTAGCATTTCACCAAGCTGTATAATTTCAGCTGGCACATAGAGGAAACATGCCATGTATGTAGACATGATTCTTCACAGTCTTGTAAAATATCGTAGCCTATAGCAAAAATTTATTTTGCCAAGTTGACCATGATGAACACTGATATTATTGGACATGCGCAAAGGGGAATTTAGCTGGCTGGTAATACTATTTCACAATTAAGCTCAAGAATGCTCAGGAAACATCTATCTTTTTGCTCATAGAGAATATGCCAAGACAACAGGGAAACCAAAGGACTTCCTCCCTGCAAAAATTGCATTGACCTGTTGAAGTTATGGCAGTTTTCCACTGTTCTCTCTAATCCTTTCCTGGTGAGCTGTGAGCCATGCTTGTTTCCCCAGCATGGGTTCATTGGGTGCTAGCAGAGGCGCAGGCTGCAGCTGCGCTGGTTTGTCAGTTTGCAGAAGAGCAGTTCCACCAGGCGGTGTGGAGCTGCCACCCGTTTTGCCTCCACGTTGCAGGGTTCATTGAGTCAGGCACAAGTGTTTAAGCACAGCTAGATTACAGCCAGAGTCAGCGCAAGCTTAGAAGTGACACAGAAGCATTCGTGGAGGTGGAGCTAGGTGAAAGAAAGTCATTGCTTCAGGACTCGTCTAAATAAAAACAAACAAACAAAAAGTTATAAGAAGCCACAGGAAGGAAGAGGAAAAGAAGAAAACCACCTGAGGAAAGATCCAGCTGTGCTAGCCTTAGGCTGTGGAGCTCCAAAACACTGTATAAGCATCTCTGCTCTGTGCTTCTGGGCCAAGGGTATGTGAGCAGAGCATATGTGCATGGGTATGTGGTGCAGAAACCACCGAGCTGGCTTTTGCCACAGCTAATTTAGTCCAAGCGCAGTGGTCCCATTAGCTGTTGCATCCTGCTTACTAGCACAGACATCCAAAATACCATTAACATACTATCGCTGCATCTTATTGCAGTGTGTATATTGCTGCAGGCCCTGGGGACTTGCTGAGTGAAAATACAGTGTTAGGTAAAATGGCATCCTTCCCTTAACATGAGTTGTATACCTGCACTGGCCATGGAAATTCTTCCTACTTCTTCTGCCATAGGACTTGATTTCCCTAGGAATGGGAGGGGAGCAGCTGCATTTAAGAAATCAGGCAGAGGTGGGGCTCTGAGTCACTTTATAAAACAGTTGCTCACCTGCATATGAGGCATTTAAACCACCAGTGTCTCTGGACAAGCTGGGAGATGTGAAATTGCCCTGCCACTGATAACACTGGACGTGCACCTTGAAGGGACATCGATGGAGCAGGATGGCGTTTTGTCCCAGGTAAGAAGGGCACAGGACAAAGCAGAGGGGTGCCAGTGACTGAGCTGTGCGCAGCACAAAGGTGGCCCCACGTGCGACCTGTCACTGACTGAGCTGTCACTTGCTTTGCAGAGGAAGAGGAAGGTCAGTATGTCAGGAGCTCATTACCTAAACAAGCAAACACAAATGGATAGGAAGCCAGAGGAAGAAAGAGAAAACTGCTTGGAGAGTATGATTTTATTTAAAAGCTGGCCCTCTGCCGTATTTTGAGTTTTCTCTCTTTCAGAAATATGATATCTGCAGCCTCAGAAAGAAGTACCAGATGGCAGCAGAGGAATGAGCCTCAAGGAGAAATATTAATGACAGGGTGTGCTTACAGGAGGCAGGTTTGCTGCTCCTTTAAAAGGCAGAGCCAGGAATAGGGTCCTCCCTTGTATCACCTGAGGATACACCTCACCTAGCTGGCAGCCTCTGCTCAGGCTCATTGGGGCAATCCTAGGGCTGCTGGTGGCATAGGGAGCATCCTTAGCTGCCCCATGGAGTGTACTGGTGCGGGCAGTCTTCGTTTCGCAGATGTGATTTCTTAACTACAGCTGCTTTGAAGAGATGGGATGATTTCTCTGGAGGTAACTCTAGAACCTCTTGCAGGATCCAGTCACCTCAGTCGGTCCAGTGGGAGACAACGTTATGCTGCTGTATCCCGATGGGGGACAGGGGACTTCTGAAGCCAAGGTATGGCACAGGACTGTTCCAAAGGAAAGCTCTGAGAGGGACTTTTCTGCTGGGTGGCTCCAGGGTGAGAGCAGATCGGTTTCCCCGTCTGCTTAACAATCTAATTAGCTACCACAACACATGCAGCTACCTCAGTGAAACACCCTCCTGCTGATTGTTCTGATCACCTCACTCACCTGGTGTTGCTTCACCTTAAAGTCCTGCTGTATTTTTCTATCCTATACTAGTATAGGGGGAAATTAAACTTCTTTCACTAAGATCTGTATTTTCTAAAAGGATGGGTTTGAATGGGTTTCCTACTATGTATATGTGACTATAGAGCAAGAGCAAACTTCCAGGCATGGGGGTAACAGCAGCTGTGGAACAGTGCTGCTTGCACCAAGAGTATGGCACAATCTCACAGTGGGTTTTCAACACCGGTTTCCTGGGTTAACCTTACTTCTAGCATCTGCAAAGCAAGTGAGCAAGTACAGCCACTGCTGCCCAGGGAACTTCAGGCACATTACGCGAAAACTTCCTTGTGAGAAATCAGAGGAACAAATTTGCTTAAAAAGGCGTTTTTCCACTGACTAATTAACCCCTTCATTTTTGCTGTCAGAGAGTGCATGGAGTGTTAGGGTGATAGCACTTTGCTCTGTTCCTTTACATCTACCGCTATGCTTGGTTCTGGCTCAGGATGGGGAGGAAAAATATAAATGCATATACATATTATATACATATATAAAGACCATATATATTTAAAGAATCTATATGTAAAGAATTATATATGTATATGTAAAAGAACAAGCAAAGCCTGCTAAATTTTCCAGAATCCCCCAGAGTGTGATGAGCTCCATCTGTGCTCTTTAGAGATGAGTCGTGGAGTTTACAAAGGACAGGCTAGCAAAGTGGTCAAGGCAGCATGCTGCCAATTTAGAGGGGCCTGTCTGAACCACTCCTCTGCATCTCTATAGAAAGCTTAAGCAGAGGGAGCTGGATATGAGTAGTGCTAATGTAATTTCTGGAATGGTTGTAAAAAAAAAAAAAAAGTGGCATCAAACAAGGATTTTTCTGATGCATCTTTCCGTCAGAAAAAGATCTTTCTTTTGACTCTCTTATCTCTAGTTTATTGCCATTTATTAATAATTAGGTACTGTCCTTTCTATTTTGAGCTAAGATGCTGAGGAACAAGTGTTCTCCAAGTATTACAGAAATACTGAATATTCTTAAACTGTAAGTTTAAAAATATATGTTCTGAACTGCAAGTCTGTAATTCAAGGATTGTTACAGATTCAGAACAATGAACTAAATCTCTAAAGCTGTTTTTGTTTGTTTTTTTTTAGGCAAAACCCATGCCTGTGACACAATTTTCTGTTCATTATTTTTAGCTATATGCTGTTAAATAAGATTCTCTGACTTTAGCAAGATATGTCCTATATATGTAAATGTTATTGAACACTTTCTGCCTCCCTTATATTCCCTTAGAACTAGGATTTAGGCACAAATGCAAGTATCTTACATCCTATTCTGATAGGTTTTCTATGCTTAAGTTATCTGACATCCTTAATTCACATAGCCAATCATCTAGTATGCAACTGAACACCAAAGTTGCTGCTGGCTCTTGCTTTGGTTACTTGAACAGTACTTCTGTCTTATTTTTCATTAACCTGTTTGCTAACTGCCCCTCATCTGCACAGCATACCTTCCTTATGCTCAGCTGCAATTATTAATACGCTCAGATTAAATAGTGCATGGTATTAATATACTCATGTTAAATATTACATCAGATGCCATGTGGAGCTGTATTCCATCAAGTCTGTGAATGGTGATGCGTTTTCACCCTTGCCAGAAGGTAAACCTGGCATGTTATTAACACAGAGCCAACATAAAATACTTCACTTGGACAGGTTTGAGCCGAGCAGATGCTCTTTGCCTGTGGTACCTGTGCTACATGTGCTTCTCAGTAGCACTAATAAGGTTGGTGTTGTCCTAGTGTCACTTCAGGTTTGGCACTGGCCTTTGTACAACCATTTTGCAGTACAAGTGGTGTCGGTAGGTGATGTTGTGACCTGTCTGTGTGCTTTCAGTGCTACTAAACTCTTTTGGTTATATCAGAACCTCTAGAGAAACACTTTCCAGATTGATTTATGCTCTAAAAAATCATGTCTTCTCCTGTTGTGCAATTCTAAAAATTAAAGGTTAGATGACAAGAGAAAGTAATTCTTTCCCCACTTTTTTATGGGGAAAGAGCCCTTGGGGCTCTAGTGTGAGAACACAACAGCAGTTTAGGGGACCAAATGAAGCACAAGGCTTTAAAGTGGTGGAGGGGCACGTAGGAAAGTACTTGACTTTAGTATTAGCATGAAAATAAATGTATTGGCCATTTTGTAATTGTGTAGAAAACTTCCACTGCGAAAGTTACTTATGACTTTGTTACCTTACTCCCAGCTGTTTCTATCCACTAAAAATGCTGTGTAGTTTTAGTATTCATTCCTGTCTCTTGTATTTTTTTTATTTTTTTTTTCCTGCAGGTGGAATTGTCACCATGCTACTTGCTGACTGTAAGAGTCATAAGAGCAAGAAATATCCACCGGGCAGATGTCTGTGAGTATCAGCAGGTCTCTGGGAGTCCTTTAGACCTTCACTGTTCGGCTAGCTGGTCCTGCTCTAAGGAAAAGAGTTTTCTAGATTTCTGCTGTGGATAAAGTCTCTTCATGGGCATACTAAGGCGCAGTTGTTGGTCCCATTGGGACCACATTGGACAACATTCTTTGTTGTCGTATTCTGCACGCTGGCACAGCAATGATGGACCTAGGTCAAATTTATCTGCATCCTCAAAGAGAATAGAAAGGGGTAGTTACTGTCTTCAGAGAGCAAAAACTATGGGAAGGTTTCCCATGGTTTTCTCTGGTATATACTTATGTGACAGAAGACACAAAGTAGTTTGACTTTATTTATTTATTTTATTCTATGAAGTAACCTTATCAAAGTTTCTATGCTGCCTTTTCCATAGATAACTAATCCAAAATGCTGAAGAGTCCACTCTGATTCCCTGAGTGCCAACTTTCCCAGATAAAATCCCATTAGGAATTGCTGCATTCTGTGGTTCAGTTCTGACACTTCACATTTGAATTATACAAGATGATTATAGCTTTACTTATGCAGAAATCGAGAAATGCTCTTCTTTGTTCTTTTGATGTTTTATCTGACTAAAATCAAAGCAATTTCTTTTTGTTCTTCTCTTAACCCTTGCAGAAACAGGGAGGTATAGTTGGCTCAAATCACTATTTGACGGAAAGACTTGGATAGCTCCCACCTGATATGTGCTCTTCATATCTAATTTTACTCCCCTTCCTCATCATTTTTTACGTGTGTCTCTTGGTCTTCTTGGCTAATGTATTAGGATACAATTCTCACAGATCTCTTCAGTTAAATTGCTATATTATTGCAGTTTTTACCTTGTATTTTGTTACCAATTACAACAAATCCAGCATATGACCCAAATATCCCATCTAATTTCCTTTCAAACTCTTGGGCAAAGTCACTATGACCTTGCTAACTACTACTTGCTATGTATTAAGTGACACATAATGCAATTAATTCTTTTTTTCAAGTTTGCCTGTGTGTCTATTTTTCTTCTATTTCTGCAGTTTTAAACTCCTCAACAATAATCTCTACATGTGTTTATTTGCTTTATTTGCCCATTGCATTCCCACTTCCACACTTTGCTGGTTCCATTGCAGCTGGCCCTTTTGCAAGAGCTGAAACTGGCTCCCATATCTGAAAAAATAGACCATAATCAAACTGGCAGCTCAAGTGATGGAACAAAATGCCACAGTGGTTGTGTGGTTTTTTTTTTGTTTGTTTGTTTGTTTTTTGTTTGTTTTTTTTTTTAATTCTGAGCTGTATTGATTGATGGGCATATAAGG
>JAVCKT010023806.1:28791-45381 GCA_032273925.1 Rhynchotus rufescens
CATTTTTTTTTTTTTTTTTTTTTTTTTTTTTTTTTTTTTTTTTTTTTTTTTTTCTGAGCTGTATTGATTGATGGGCATATAAGGAGAAAACCCTTTGTTTCAATGCACTTACTATATCTCTAATTGTATTGATTCAGAGAAGAGTCATGTCCCTCTCCCCTTTATTTTTTTAATTTTTTTAAAATTTTCCCTCCTCCATTACTGGAAAATTGTTACCTGGATTGTAACATTTATGCTGGACAAATATGGCACCAGGTATCAGTGTCCTAACAGAAAACAAAGCATCGTGTTGTGTTCAGGTCATTCAGTCTCCTACAGCAAACTCTCATTTTAGATGTGTTTGTGTTTTTTCTAACATGCAGTAAGCCAAACTGATTGCTACGTGAGCCTGTGGCTGCCAACTGCTTCAACTGACAAATTTCAGACTAAAGTCATCAAGAATTGCAAAGATCCAGTTTGGAACGAAACCTTCTACTTCAGAATCCAGAGTCAGGTCAAGGTACAGAGCGGAGACTTCTCTGTTTATTGTAATGTAGGGAGCAACAGCAGGTTTCATCGTTTTGCAAAGGGGCCATAGGTAATGCTCTTGAGAGGCAGAGATTCAGATATATATGGGACTGACACATGTCCTCTTGATGATACTTCATGCCAGCCGAGACAAGTATATTATTCGGCCACATACAGAATATGAGCTTTAAGATGTTTCTATCTGTCTTTCAGGAAGAACAAGGAGAGATTATAGACATGTAATTAATTTCCCTCTATCTCCTTTCATTTCTGCCTTATTTCTTTCCTCCTATTCCTTGCAAAAGCTGAATAAAAAAGAAATTGTACTCTGGATCTTTTGCTTTGAATGAAATGTGTCATATTTCTAAAATCTTTCTCTTGCTTTCCCAGAACGTGCTGGAGCTGCGGCTCTACGACAAGGATGTTGTTACTGAAGATGATCACCTCTTCACGGTGTATTTTGATATAGCCAAGCTCTTCCTGGGAGAACAAATTTTCATGCATTTCAAGTGTGATGCACAGGTGAGGTCTGATATAAGAAATGCAGGTGGTTAGCAAGAATATTTTCATCTGCCTTTCTGTTTAATTATTATTTGCAGTATTTATTTTCCCCTCCTTTATGTATGGATTGCACAACCACGTAAAAGAAAGTCACTGTTTCACTCTGGCATGGAAAAGCTTTTTCCCTCTTGGATCTGCAGGCATAGTGAGGAGTTTTGGGTTGATATGTTTGTTCCTGAGGCTAGTAAATTGTAAATGTCTCTGTGAAATTGTTCTTTTTACTGAGCTTTCCCCATGGAGGATCTTAGGAGTTTGTCCATACCAATAAAAGTCACATGATGCTTTTGGTCATAACTGGTTGCTTAACCTAGTAATTAGCATGGCATGACTCTGCCATTAGAACCACGCATTGAACCAGACTAGAATAAAAATAGTTGTTAATTATAGGCTGTGACACGGATGTTCAAATAACATGCCTAAATCCTACCACTCAACTTGGCGACATGAAATATTCCTAGTCAGAATATGCAGAGAAGCTTTGAAAGTCACACTTGAAAATTTGGAGCCTATTGTGTACAGTCATTTCTGGAAGGATGAAAGACGACGCAATATGTAGTAGCAGAGGAAGCTCCTTCAAGCAGGGCTGTGCTGCCAGCAATGTTAAGGTGCAGAGTTGTAGATTTTCATTGCTCATCTCCACGGAGAACCTTCATGTGCCCTTAACACTGATCAAGGAGGCCAAAACAACAATCACCATCACAGCAGGATTGAAGTAAAGCCCTGCCTAAGTTATGTGGCCTGGGCAGCTTGTAAAAGGAGGGATGTCCTGTGCTGTTAGGAAACCCCCTTATGTGTGTGTGTGCATCTTGGGACTTCAGTGTGTAGCACCTTGCCAGCCCCACGTGAAGCAGGGGAGGAGTGCTGCACTGCCCAATGAAGGCTAAATATGTATCTTGGGGATCTCTGCTACCTGCAGATCAAGTTTTTGAGGTAAAAACTGTAAGTGACTTTGCAGAAGTTTCTTGTGTGTTTAGAAGCCTTGTACAGCACCTTGGTAGGGCTGCCCTGGAGCCTGTATTTCAAGTATGTTCAGTTTCAGCCCAAAGGGAAGGAGCTTCCTGTGGAAGCCACTGGTCTCCCACGATATGCCTGTGGCAGCAGTGATGCTCACCAACAAAATGGCGGGAATGTCGTCTTGGCTGTGGCTTCTAGCTGCTTCCGTTCATGTCACTGACCGCTTTGTCCCTTTGCTGGCTTGGCATGAGTGGAGTTGTTCAGCTGTTACCTGCAATTTGCCTTTATGAAGCCTAATTCTGAACTCATTTGCACCACAGGACGAGTTCCCCTCAGCCTTGTCCAGCATCCTTGGTCTTATCAAGCTCATTTCTTTATGCGGGGACACCACTAAATAATGGCCTGAATAACCACGTTTAGGTAACCAAATACCAGGGTTGAGCAGCCAGAACAAAAACAAAAAAACAAAAACAAAAAAACAAACAAAAAAACAAACAAACAAAAAAAATCCTTCACCTTTCTGTACTTTCAGTGAGTGCCTCTCCTTTTTCATCGCCCTTCTGTTTTTTTTGTGTCCATCATCAGCCCTTTACCTTATCTGTGCTCATCCAAATTCCTCTCTTCAGCTCATTATCTTTAAATGCCTAGTTTGAATTGGCTTGTTCCTTTCACTGCAAAATACCAGAGGAGCAGTGTGTAGACTTGCACTAGTCCTTTGATGAAAGAGCAACATTCTGCCTGTTATAATCTAACTGATTATTATCCAGGTGATTATGGGTGGCATATCGAAGCCTTCCATTACTACATTTGCACAGCTACGGTAGTTAAAATTCATATTTTTGAGAACTTCATTATCCATTTTACCATACATTAGGTACTTTCAGATATATTTAATGCAATAAGTACTTTTTCTCTAAGTACGTAATTGATATGGGGTACAATTTTACCTCTCCGTTCGTTATCCTTTCTGCCCCTCCTTTGGTTTACCCTCTACTTCACTGTCTTGCATGAAGGGACTCTCCACTCCATTATCAGTAGGATAAGGCCTTAATGCTAGATATAGCTTTACTCGTCTGCCCTCAGCATGTTGCTGAACAAGCTGGTTATCTCATACGATTGCTTTGCATGTCACCAGTTCTCCTTCCATCACAAGGTTTTAATGGTTCCTGGCAGGAGGGACTTTCTTTCTCTTATCACTGACAAATTCCTTCTGAGATAGCACTTGCTCTGGTCTGTCTGTTAAGCACCAAGGGCCCACAGAAGCAGGCAAGATGAATTGTTTTTTGTGTGAAGTCCTAATATAACCAACATCCAGAACTGTTATATCAAAAAATAACCATGAGGCTAAACAAGGCAGGTGTCTATCTTAGATGTTCTCCCAGTTATGAATAATGCCTGCACAGCTACTTTATGAGAATGCAAACTTGCATTATGAGAACTCCCAGTAGACTAGTGGCAAACGTATTTTTTTTTTCTTTCCCTCCTGTCCAGAGAAAAGAGGAACTGGAGGTCGGATTTGCACTGGATAATATGTGAGTAAATGTCAAAAGTAATATAATATGCAGCAAAAATATCCCCAGAATTCATAGGCATGAGATAATCCGATATAATTGTCTAGAATACCTTTGGCAAACATGGTTTTCCATGGAATCTGTGGTATGTGCTGTTTACCTAATATGTGTATGCCAGGATGAGCTTCCAGGGAGACAGGGAGAATTCTCTTAAAATCCTTGTTTTGTTTATTTGTCTCCTGCATGTCTCCCTTTTACAGGGATTGGTGTTCATTTTAGCCTTCTAGTCTGACTTTGAGATTAGATGGGGGATTTGCATCCCTTCATGACGTACTGTTATACTGAAATAATGCACTAAATTTTGATCTAGAGTCCTTTCTGTCCAGTCATTGGACAAACATGAGTTCTAGAAAAGCTGAATTCACTGAAGTCATCTACAGGCTCAGTTTGGGGCTTCATAAAATATCACTACATGATTTGGTCCTATAATACTTTTATTTTGTTGAGTTTCTGGACTGGAATAGTGGTATGATGACAATTCTGCTTCGACAGTGAACTGTGAGGAGATTGTACCACAGCTCCCCCAGATTTTTCCTTCAGATTCAATGCTTAACTGAAAATATGAAAGATCAAAATCAAGGGAAGGATGTGACTCATGAATTATACTGTAATTATGCTGAGTTATTAAAAATGTAATTTTCTTTTGGTTTCGTAGTTCAGGCCCTTCTGAAACCATCATTACTAATGGAGTACTAGTGGTGAGTGTCACGTTTTGTCATCTTTCTGGTCCTGTTGCCACACTTCTTTCATTTGACTCATGCTCATCAGGCCAATGTACTCTTGAGTAAGCAAGACTAGCACTGAATCAATGTGAATTCACCCCTCATCAAATGCCTCCTGATAGATACATCCTCATATATGTCACCTAGAGAGAAGTTGTGACTGGGAGAGCTGTAGGATTTCCCGTGTTAGTGTTTCTCCAATGTTGCAAGACAACACAAGGAAATGATTTAGGTTATGAAGCGTGACCCAACAGATACCTTACAGTGGAAGACCCGGATGGGGTGTAGTTCTAAGCTGTCCCATGGATACTGTTGCTCCAGAACTTCCCATATTTCCAAAGAGATGGGGCTTATCCTGTCCCAGATGCATGACACTTCCTGCATTTATATCTGCTCATTTCCCACAAGGACTTTACCTTGATGCTTCCTCCTTTATTAGTATTGTTTCCTCAATACTTCTGTTTGAATTTCTCCTTTGCACCTCTGATAGGACCCCAAGAATGCTGTTATTTAGTCTGCACTTTCCTGCTGCACTGTGCGAGCCCTGTTCCTCCATGCCACAGCCACTTGCCGTCTGATCTCTCAGAGACTCCTTTCATAGTGGCCAGAACCTGAGAGCAGCACTGCCATGGAGGGATAAGCTTTTTTCTCAGGAAATTAAGTGCGTGGCCTATGTGGCACTGATATCAGCAATAGGAAGTTAGAACAGGAAGCACAATCTCAAACTCAAAATGTCTCCATCAGGAAGTCTTACTTGTCCATGTCTCCTACAGGCTCGCAAAGTCTGCTGCTTGGAAGTTCAAGTGGTTGAAAAGAAGAAGAAAAGACAGAAGAAATCTGCATCAAGTGAGATTATTTCTTTCAGTTGTTTTTAAATCATGAGATACCAATATTATGACAGGAATTAGCTGGTCTTGTTGGAATAAAATAAAAACAAGAACAACTCCCCACACCAAACCACTAAACATCCAAAACCTGAGAATAGCTTCCTAGTAGATTTTGTAACTACTCCTGTTTCTAGACATAAGAAAACTCTTTTGTGACTGCTTTTTCTCATTTCCTTAGAAAAAGAATTCCTCTTCAAAGTGAAAGGATCTTATGAGGGCACCCAAGACATCAGGCTGGGACCTGACCCTGTCTTTAGCTCTGCAGCTCCTGCAACTTTCCACTACGTCAAATACAAACAGCCGACACTGGATGTTACACTACGAGGGAAAAAGACTCGTTCCTCCACTGTATGTTTTAACTGGACTTAACAAACATACAAGATGCATGTAAAATAACGAGCACCATATGTAGTAATGTTAAGCTCTCTCTGTGGAAAGAGTGTAATATTTTTTTAACGATATAAACTTGGATGTTTTTCAGCACGCCCATTTGTATGACAGAAAAGTATCCCCAAATGTGGAACTTCATTCCTTTCCAAGTGGAAAAGAAATGATCTTAGCAAGGGTGAGTGTCCACTGTTTTGTGGAAGAGGTTAAGAAATTCTGAGTGTTGAAGTCTGAATCTTCAATAAAGTGTATAGTCCATTGGAGTCTCACGTGTAGCTCTTCCCTATCTTTGGCAATGTTTCTCCCTGCCTTGGGTAAGATCAGTCTCATGCTAGTAGAGTCTGGTGACTGTCATAGCATTGGGAGGCCCAAGCTCATGGTGCTGATGTAGTTTTATGGGAATAGTGAGTCTGAAGAGCAGAGAGTTCAGTTTCTCCTTTAGGAGAATGGCAATTTTCCTAGCTAATTTGATCACTTTGAAATACTCCGACAATTACCAGTACTTTCTGATGCTGAAAGCATGCAAACAAAAATACCAAAAAAAAAAAAAAAAAAAAAGCCCAGAAAAGTGCATCTTTAGGTAATAAAGCCAGAGTTCTATTTTGCTCTATTTGAATGAGTAATGGGGAAATATGGTGAATCTAGTCACTTTATCCTGATCCTATTTTATCTGGAGGCAATGCTGTTCCATTCCTCTCATGCCAGTGGGGCACCTGAGCTAATGGCTGAGCTGAGTAATGGCAGTCTCTGCTGGTATTGACTTGCTTTGTAAAGAACTTTTAGATCCTTGGTTAACTTACAGTATCAAAGGATTGCTGTTGTTTTGGGGTATTTACCACAGAAAGTGAAAAACAAGTGCTGTTGTGTTCAGAAGTAATGTCTTTTTATCCTTACTGTCTGCTTTGTGATAGACTGAGAGGTGATGTTTAAAGGGAGGGATAAGGCATTAATAGTTTTTCTCTGTAAATAGTAGCTGTGTGAAATTGTTACATTTACTGGAAAGTATTGGGAAATACTGAAGAACTTTCCTGACAGTAACCCATTCACTCGCGCAGGTTTCTGAACTTCCCAGAACCCCAGATTTTCTGGGCTTGCTAGGACAGCACTTGATTAAATTGCTTCTTGGGCCATACAGGTGGAAGACTTAAGCTGATTATCACGCTTACACCTCTCCCGTTCTTGCTTTCCAGGAAAAAGGGTTTGATTTACGTGCAAAGGCAGAAGACTGGTAAGACATTTGTCCATTCTTGGAGGCTAATATCTTCCTTGACCAAGCTTTCTCCCTTTGCTTGTTGATGGGAGGATGGACTTAGAGCAGGACAGTAGGTTATGCGGAAAAAGTGATCTGGATTTTACTTGTGCTGCAAAATGAAGTTGTACATGTAAAGTAACAATACATGTTGATATTCCGTATTGATACAGGAATTATGCATAAAATAGAATAAATAATATTATTAGCCACTTACCTTTGCATGACTGTTCTGACTTTATCCTCAGTACAGTTTTTAATCTTTTCTGTAACACTATGTAGTAGTGAGCTGATCAACTAGTATTACTGATTGTGAAGGAGGCATACTATGTAGCAGGCCTGCTTCCACATAAAAGTAAGAAACTTCATACAGCTGTCAGAAATGTCTAAAATATGACAGAATCCGGCCACTAGATCTCTCAGAAATTATCTTCACTTCACAAGGACTTTTGATAAGACCTTAAAAATGTGACAGTTCCTTCCTGTTCTTTCCTGCAGCACAATGTATTTGTTTGGGAGTATAGGAAAGACTTAACTAATTAAATTAGTTGATTTACTTATGCTGTAAATTCTGAGATTGTCTATCAATAATAAAATGGAGTATTTCTTTTCTCTTGATCTCTGCTCCAGCCCAGACCACCTTGATATTCGCTTAGGGTTTGACCTCTGTGTGGAGGAGAAAGATTTTCTACAAAAAAGGCAGAAGCGTGTGGCTGCTGCTCTGAAAAAGGTCCTCCATCTGGAACAGGATCTGCTGGATCATGAGGTCTGAATGCAAGCATTTAAAACATCTGATGAGTGTATAATGGTGTGAACGTAATAGCAGCAGGACACCTTGTGTAGTACTGAATATTCACTATATCCACAGCTTGGTAACCAAGAGGCACCAAGGATGAACTCGCTTGCTCTTCTCTTCTTTATATCAGCTGCTGCTGTTGTCTATATTTTCCCCTTTGCTTTCTCCAAGGCATCTCTTTTTAGTCCTTACAAGACCTATCCTGGCTAAGTCCTGAAATCTTCATGCCTCTCCTGTTTGCTCTTCACTGTCACGGAATGAAGGATCCCAAATAATGCAGTTTTTGTTTCAGTGTTCTCCAATTCTTTCCTTTCCCTGCCATGTCACAGCCCAGTTCAGCCATATGACTTTTCCTGTACGATTTTTCCTTTGCCCTGCACCTTTCTATGTTTCTGCAATTTTGATCTCAATAAGAGAGTATTGGTAGAGTTCTTGTGATCTATCTCCTCCTCTTTCTCATTTGTCCCACTGTCTCACACTCTTTTCTTGCAATCCATCACCAATATTTTCACATGCCTCTATAGTTTGCCTCACAGAAGTTCTTTACATTTTTTCTCCTCATTTATTTACACTTTACCCTGCAAAATCCCTCTTGGTCTACCCCCTTCACAGTTCAATATTTTCCATTTTTTCTCTCTCTTCTTATCTCGTTCCTCTCCCACAGTCTTTACCCTATCATTATCAAACTTGTTGATAACCTTTCCTCTTTTTCCCTTGGACTCGTGAGATCTTTTTTTAATCTTCTCCTTCCTGCCTTTGAGTAATAGAAGGTCTCTATGAAGAACCCAGCATCCCAGTCCGGGTCCACAGTGGTTTTACGCCAGCCTCTTTCTGTGTGTTATGCAGACCCCTGTGGTGGCAATCATGACTACAGGAGGAGGGATGAGATCTTTGACCGCGCTCTATGGCAGCCTGTTGGGCCTCAAGAAACTCCATCTCCTAGACTGTGCTGCCTACTTGACTGGCTTGTCTGGCACAACGTGGTGAGTAGGATGGAGCAGCTCTTCCCATGAGTCTTCGTCATGACCTGATGCGCTGAAGGAGGTTAAAACTTGGCCAGCTTCTAGCACCTTCTTGATAGTCCTACTTTTTGAAGCTTTTAATGGGGGAAATGTATGCAATTTGCAACAGCATGAAAATAAGCAAGTTATTTTTAAAAATAACCTGAACAAGTTTCCTTAAGTTATTTTTGACAAGGATTACTGATTGTGACTTTGAAAGGGAATATGATAGCTTATTTGGGAACACTGAGCTTTAAACCAAAAACTTAGAAATACTAAATATAGCCATTGTCTGATTCAGACCTCTTTTATTTTTTCTTTTGCTTTTTTTTCCCTCTTTTTCTTTTTTCTTTTTTTCCTTTTTTTCCTCCAATATATATTTCTTCCTCCTAGGACCATGTCAAACTTGTACAGAGATGCTGACTGGTCACAAAAGGATCTTCATAAGCAAATCAGTGAGGCTCGGAAGCATATGACAAAATGCAAAATAAATTCCCTTTCAATGGAACATCTGAAGTATTACAAAAAGCAGCTGTGCCAAAGGAAAAGAGAGGGCCGCAAGACATCTTTTATAGACCTCTGGGGGCTTGTCTTGGAGTCGTTGTTACATGATGGGGTACAGTATGCTCCAAAGCAGAGGTTACCGTGGCTTGCAACTTTCTGAAAAGTAATTTCTGGAGATAATACTTTTTATGAGACTGGATCTGCACAGTCATTTTCAAAACATTTGGGGATAGTGTTTTAAATAGCCCTCCTAAGTGGAAAATATTGTTCTTGCTTCTGAGGTTTTGGTTATTTTTTTTCTGAGAACTCCAAATTAACATTATGGAGTTGGAGGGTAAGAAGGAAGGCATGGTAGTCTTACATTAAGAATTATTGTCATAGTCTTCAAGTATTTGGTTTAGAATTAGTAAAATTATGATCGGGATCTTAATGCTGTGAGAGAGATTAAAGTGATCTGCAAACTTCTGGAATATATCTGAAAAATTTTGCATAAGTTTGCAGTGTAACACATTAAATAGTTTATAGTTTAAGTATTGCATTCTATCTGTGACCATTTCCTTCCATTTTTATCTTAAGGGGTCACCAGATAGCCTGGGATAAATAGTTGTCAGGAGGTTGCAGTAACAAGACTCACAGGAATTTTGGAAAATATTAAACACTTCATATTTATCCCCAGCACACTTTATACAATAAAAGACAGGATTTTTGCTGTCATTCAAGCATAGAAATGCAGAGAAATTAGTCCTGTGCTAATCTTTGTCACAATGTAACTGTATTTCTGGAATTACAGAAAGACAACCATAAACTCTCAGATCAGCAACGGGCTGTTGATCATGGTCAGAACCCATTCCCTATCTACACTGCAGTCAATGTCAAGAACAACTACAGCACCCTGGATTTCAAAGGTAATTAGGAGGCTTCTGAGAGTTGTTTGTCATTATATTTAAAATGGCTGATCTGGGAACAGTCTCTTTACTGGGAAAAGGAAAAAAAAAAATGCCATTTCAGCTAAAGACCAGGACCTCAGCTGATGTACAGAAAACTTACTGTTTTGTAAATATTACAAAAAAAGTAATATTTATTGTTGAGGTAATGTCCTTGAGTTCAGGTAAAAGTTTGACCCTTTACAGAAGGAATTCAAAAATACTTCAGAGACTCTTCTTGTTCACTAGCTTGCATTTCTACTGCACTCATAATTCATTGCCATTAGTCAGAAATGTTAGACTGAATTGTAGAAATCCTCTTCCTCTTATTCCTGTGACAACATCACTCACTTTTCTGCAGCTTAAGGGGTTATAATGAAATTTTGCTCTCTTCCTGATGTTCTTTTTCACAGAATGGGTGGAGTTCACGCCTTATGAGGTGGGATTGCTAAAATATGGAGCTTTTGTTCGCTCTGAGGATTTTGGCAGTGAATTCTTCATGGGTCGCTTGATGAAGAAGCTCCCTGAATCCCGGATCTGCTTCTTGGAAGGTAAATTATTGTCTTGAAAATGTTTGAGTAATTGTTTTTAATTGTGAGTTATATAAATTAAGAGTGAATAAAGCAATAAAGCACAGGTGCATGCCTGGAAGGACAGTTTCATTGGAGAGAATAAATATTTCTTTGAGTTACTGTGTTATCCATGCTATGTTATCATAAATTCAACTTACTGCTTTTTAAAAAAAAAAAAAAAAAAAATTAAAAAAGAAAATTCAAAGTGACAAATATGTATGTATGCTTGTTTCTTTCTTCTTAAAGCTGATTTTGAATAAGAGTATAGTGCTAATTCCACCTCAACACAAAAGCCAGGCACCTGGGAATCTATGGTTCGGGTTATGTGATTCTGAGCGATGTCCAGAGCAGTTTTAAGACTTTGTGCTTTTCCTTGCTGGCTTCATGATCTTGTGTGTGCTTCCCTCAGACAATTTGCACAAGCCTTCATGCTAACTCTAAGGCACCAGGGTGATTTTGCACTTGCCTGCTCCTACTTGCTGTGCACCATCTGCTTTAGCCACCAGCCTGAGCTAGGCTAGAGGGAAACCTGTAGAGTGCGTAATCAAATATATTTGCTATTGACTTAAAAATTATGGATTTCAAGATATACATCCACAACTTAATCCTGGAGCATAACCTTTTCAGGTCATCAGTGAATATCTGAACTAGAAAATTCTTTTTACAGGCATGTGGAGTAGTTTATTTTCATTGAATGTGTTATATATCTGGAATTTGTCCCATTCATCGGAGGATTTCTGGCACAGGTGGACCCAGGACAAAATTGATGACATAGGTGAGTTAACATACTTTTTCCTTAAAGCATATTTATTGTTAGACAAACTTAATAATGTTAGATAAATCATCACTTCTATCTGCTAAGGGACATTTGTACATTATATTTGGCATTTTATCTTAAGTGTTTCTTCAAATACCACAGTGCCTTACCAGAAGGACTTCCATATTTGCTTTCATGTTTTAAAGTGTAATTGGACAGTCTATAGAACTCCAGTCATGTGAACAATATATTCACTAGGGGCTACACACAGATTATGGCAGAAGAGTAAAATGATCAGGACTAATCAAGTTGAAATCTTTTGGACTTTATTAATCAATTATGCAGAAGCTAATGTACCAGATAAAACCTCTCTGCATAAGTAGCAGTTATCCTTTACCAAAGCCTGTATTCAGTCTGCTCCAGGACCGTGTGGATGTCTTGTGCAGATTTTGTTATCAACTGACCGAGATTGGGTCACGTTTTTTGCCCAGATGTGGGCTCCCTAAAATTCCATTTTCACTTTCATATTTTTCAAAATCTATATGAAGGCCTTTTAAAAATAAAAAACCACTCATTTTTACTACTTATTTTTTAATTCATGGGGATTGCCTTATGCTAGGAAGGCAGCAACCTTAACAGTGTTTCATTGTGCAGAGGAAGAGCCTTTTATACCCCTGAGGCCCCATGAGCTGAGGACTCGTCTGTTCACCCCTCCTGGTCCCCTCAGCAGTGCTATTCGTGACGCCCTTACGGAACGCCTCTCTGTTGCCCAGGAGCACAACTTCCTCAAGGGCTTCCAGATGCATAAGGACTACCTGGAGAACAAGAACTTTTGCAAGTGGAAAGGTAAGAGAGGGGTGAGAAACAAACATCCCCTTCCTTGTCCCAAAACTCTTTTCAGTCTCAAAACTCTTCTCTGAGGTTCAGGACTGTGTCTAGACACTTGGATCCGGTAACCTGAGGTGCAGCAAAGCAGAGCTCTTTGCTCATGTGATGCCAGAGGTATAATTGTCTTTGAGCAGGGTTGTGGGGTCATTCTTGAGGGTCCTGCCTCTCTCTGCACAGAAGAGATGTTCAGTGGAGAGGCATGAGGAGGGCCTCCTTCTGTGAACGTTGCCACTGCTTGTTCTACCCTAGCATGGTGCATGCTAGGGAGGCACAGCTGGTGGGTGGGAGACCTGTTGTCTTGGACAGGTGACTGGTTTTGCATGGTTTCATTTTCAGCAAGAAATATCTTTCCTTTTAGATACTGTATTAGACACATTTCCCAATCAGCTGACCGAATCGGAAGAATATCTGTCTCTAGTAGACACGGGATTTTTCATCAATACAAGCATCATGCCACTTTTGAGACCAGAGAGAAAGGTGGATGTCATCTTGCATTTAAATTACAGTGCAGGATCACAGATACAGGTGAGAGGAATTTAGTCTAATTTTTTGCCCTAAAAGCCACATGCTTGGAAGCTTTGACTGCTTAGGTTCTTGCTTAGCTATTGCTCCTGCTAGAAGCCTTAACCAGCTGCCTTCTGAGCTTAAGGTTGCAGTGCAATACTTCAACTATCAGCTGTACATATATTCATTTCTTTTTCTTGTATGGTGAGAGACTTTTGTGGTAAGAACTCGGGCAAAGCAAATACTTTGTCTCCACCAATGCAATGATTTCCAGCAGGGACTTCAGAACACTCTCTCAGGCTGGCCTCAGAAAATTTCTCATTTGTCACTGGTCCTCAAGAAGTCCTGGGGCCAGCTTCTTCTTTAAATCTTAGTATTGCTGTTTGTTGATCCAGGCTTTGGACCAGACCTGTAAGTACTGCTCCGATCAAGGAATCCCCTTTCCCAAGGTGGAGCTGAGTGAAGAAGACAGGAACAAACAAAAGGAATGTTACCTCTTTGAAGGGGCTGAGACTCCAGGAGCTCCAATATTGCTATTTTTCCCACTAATTAATGATACCTTCCAAAACTACAAAGCACCAGGTAAGCGATGAATCATGTAAAAAAGGCTGTCAGTATGGCCAGGAAGGAATAGAAAAGGAATACATTTAAGAAAGGATTGGATAAATTTAATTTCCTGGGCTCCTAAATATCGCTCTTGGCTTTTTCCTACAGATCAAAACTTTTTCTTGACTAAGGTTACCTTTTTTACATTTTTCCAGTAAAAGAGATTCCTCTTATCCCTCTATGTTTGCATTTATACATTCCCACTCAGTTACTTTATAGCTAAAATTCTTATTTTGTTGTCAAGAATTTAAAAACTGCAAAATTTTTACTGAACTGCATACTGTGATAAGCATCTCTTTATTTACAGTCTCTTGTTTTACAGCTAGCCTTTAGTATCAATTTAAAGGAGACTGGACCATTCCCCTGTGCCTTTGAGTCATGGCAGCTTCTTTTCATTATAAAATAATCGTTTCACTACCAGGATTTACCTTTCCTCCCTCAAAAGAGGGTGCTATTTCCTCTTGATGGGTCAATGTTTCACCCGTTGTAATGCATTCTGGCACTGCCACTTTCACTTCCCTTTTCTTTCTGCAGTTGTTTTAACTTGCAGTAAGTATCCTTTTCATTTGAGCCATGCACGTGAGAAGTCCTCCCTGTCCATCCTGAGCACACTCAGCATGTATTTGCTCTGCAGAGGTAGGGTGTAGCTGCAGTTCATCAAAGCTGATGTGACCAGCTTTGACCGTCAGCAAGCACCAGCTTCATAACTAGATGGCACTTGGCCTGGGCTCCACTGTGTGAATACTTATTGAGGTCATGAGTTAGATTTTCTGCTGAGGCCATAAAGTTTCAATCCCCGGATTAGGTAGTTTGCAGGTTAAGCTATAAGAATGTCTGAAAACTGCAGTATAGACACGTAAGAGGAAATAATCACCGTTCTTGTCCCCTAGCTACATGAAGTGGTTGAGATCCACCTAACCTATGGACTAAGGTTTTGATTTGGAAAATTAAATTTTTTTAAAAAATAAATTAATGCTGATGTGGATTATGAATGTTCTCTGGAGAAGGACATCTCCTTTCCTTGCTCTTTCAGAGAACATAACACAAGTAATTGGCATAGTCAGAGTAATTGCTGTGCCATAGCTATGATTTGTAACATTTCTCCTAGGTCAGAAGCGCTCTGAGTCAGAGATGGAGGATGGCAAAGTTGATCTCTACGGCTGCTGTTCCCCGTATTCAACATACGCAATCAGATATACTGAGAAGGTGTATGACCGTCTGGTTCAGCTGGGAGAATACAACATCCTGAATAACGAACACCTCCTCATACGGGCCTTACGCACAGCAGTGGAACGGAAAAGGCAGAAAAAATAAATCACCATCCTAATTCTCAGATAAGGAAGGATTGCAGTGTTTGTTAAGCTACTGAGAGACTGATGGCTCCCATAAGATGGGCCAACAGGCTTCAACAGATTCCTGCTCAGCACTACAAAGTGCTAATCTCTGAAGAACAAAGAAGAGATTGAAGAGAACCCTTTTTTTTCTTTTCTCCAAAGAATTTCACTGCAACTATTCATTGCAACTCGGCCAAGATCATGCCTGTTCTTGTATGGCACAGATCTGGAACAGTCTTGAGGATGAAGGTGTTAGTAACATTCAGAAAATGTTTAATTGTTTAAGTATTTGAAATTAAGTGTGTTTCCAGAGCAGATGACATTAAAAGCTACTTCATTAACATAACTAGTGTTGTGTGTGTGTGTGTGAGATGATATCATGATAGTCTGTGGGCCAGGGCTGACCTGTGTCGTGACATGTTGTAGGCGAGCGTTGAGGGACGCATGTTCGGAGGGACCCTGTGCACGCAAGTTGCCTTGGAGAGGTGGCTTTGGTTAGAGGAGAAAGAGGTGCTGTTGATCAAGGGCTCCATTGACTGCCACACTCCTCTGTCCCCCTGTCCCACTCCTCATTCCCAGCATGAGAGGTGGTAGTGCGGTGAGTACAAAACTAAGCTGGACAACATGACACTGCTGGTGCTGATGTGCTCAAACAGAGCAGCAAGGATGTATAGGGCCCATGGATTCCTTGCCCCTGCTGGTTCCTCTTGCTGTTGGTTTTGCACGGTCTTGGTGAGGGAAGATTTTGTGTGTTGCAGCATATAAAGAGGACATCCTGCGCCAGGCATGGTGCTGAAGGAGGGTCTGCACCTACGGAGCTGTAATTCCTTGCATGACAGTTATGTCTTTAACTGCTATCTATTCATGAGCTAACCATTCATAATGTGTTTTCTCTTTTGTGACCTCTCTGGCTAATTTGTAGTGTACTTGGCAATGCCAAGTTGTGCTGGTTTCTCAGTATGCATAACAATGCTGCAGCTACTATTTGTAGCCTACTAAAAACTGCCATCATTATATTTCAGCATTAAAATTCTTTGCATTGCAGAAGTGACCTTGGCCATATATCAAGGCTGCTGTTCAGGATTTTATCTTTACTTTTCAGAGCAAGCAGATAACAGTACCTGTATGTTAGGCTGAGTCACGTTCCTGTGAAGCTTTAAATAGTATCAGTAGGGAGCAGAACGTGGTGTTGCTGTAGCACATGACAGTTAAGGACAAGTAACTCCCCACTTTAGAATATATGGTGAAGGAATGGATAGTGATGCAACATATTATTTAGTTCACATTAGATGGAAGAGAATATCTTTGAAATCATGCGTCTTTTCCCCAAATATTTTGGTCAAAAAAGAGATGGCAATGCCTCAAGGGGCTTGGGAAACCTCTTTCAGGATGCAAAGACGACTGCACATGTTAGTGGGGAAAAAAAAGGTCTGTGGCATCACAGAGAAAAAAGTTTTGGTAAACTATTGCATAATCTCTTCTCTTATCCCCCTGACACGTAAGGTGCTACTGCCCCTCAGAGATGGAAAAAAAATCCTTATTTTCTGAGTTATCTTGTTTGTGTCTGAGATTTGTTTCTAGGAGCACCAGGACCCTTATAACCAGGAGTTAAAACGGGTGTAATTTAATCCTCTAGTCTGTGAGGGTATAATTTAATCCTCTAGTTCCATCCTTAGCATTACTTGACATGGTAAGCCTTTCTCTTTTGCAAATTTTAACTGTTACTGAATCACACTTATTTACAAAACATTTATGAAACAGAAGTTTGCAACTGGAATATACAATAAAATCTTTCTTTTTCATGATAAAGTGTTTGCCATAAAATTAAATTGACTGACATATATCTTCCAGGAAAGGTAGCTCAGGA
>JAVCKT010023807.1:0-11380 GCA_032273925.1 Rhynchotus rufescens
ACGATACAATTATTCTTACCTTTGTAACTAATTCTAGAAAATGTTTCTTAATTGACTTTGGGAAGGGCTTGCCAAGATTGTTAAATGTATTTTTCATGTATAAATTTTGTGTATGCGTGCAGGGAATAATTATATATTTGTATATTGATATATTACAGATAAGTGCTGATACATATTTAAATATAGTAGTTTTATAGATATATAAATTTAAATGAAAATATCTGAAATGATAAATATGTACCATTAGGTGCTTAGTCCTTCAGTTAAAGGGAAGAGATATGGTGAAATAGAGCATTTTACAAGAATCTTAGCTGATCTGTTAGTGAACCAGAGAGAGAGAGAGAGAGAAATATTAGTGTTTTGAATTAGATATAAATTCTGATTTGTTGGAGCAGATATTTACTCTTTTGGACCTTTAATACTCTGAACATCAGAAAGCAAGGCTGTTATAAACAAAGAGATCCCAAGGGAATTATGTGACTAGTTTGTGTATTACGGTATGCAGTATGGATTTTTGTAGGCCAAATTTTAAATATAGAAAAGAATGAAAAAAGTCACTGAGAAAGCTCTGATTTTGCTGGGGGTATCACTGAAACTCAAACTGTAAATGCAGAAATGGATCTTTAAAGAAAGTTGGTGCCTCAAGGTTGGGAGCTGTTGTGTGTGTTGCAGCTGGGCCACCTTCCCTTGTCCCTGCGTGTACCTGTGGAAATGCTGAGTGAGAGGGACTTGGCGGTGGCTGCTTGCAGAACCCTTATGACTCCTGCTTCTCTGCTTGGCCTGGTACATTCCAAGGCAGAATGTGCTAAGTGAGTTGTGCTGCTTGCTGGGTTTCCCGTCTGGCCTGTAAATGGATTTAGAAGCGGGTGATGAAAACATGCAGATTCCTCAAGCAAGGACTGACCTTAGGTAGAGGGTAGGCAATCAGCCTTGCATCTTGAAAGTACAAAGTTTTAAGAAATGAGCAAAATAGAAATTGAAAGCTTTGCCTCTTTAGTCTAGCAAAAAAATATCAGTATAAGGAATAGTTTAAAAATTATTGCTCAATACTTTGTATGCCAGGCTATGCAAAACATTCTATATTTACTAACAGGAACGAAATCCTGCCTTGTCAGGAGAATGCCCTGGATGATGCAATCTGCATTTCCTTTTTCAGCCTTCATGTTGCTGAAACACGTAGCTATATTTACTTCAAAAATAATATACAGACGCTGCCTAAAATGAGTAAAGATTGCAGTGGAAACCTACTGTATATATGTTTTCGGATGTGATGCATGAAGTTTAAGTAAAGTAACCAGGTAACATCAGCTGGACCTTTTTTGGGCACATCAAAAAAAATGTTGTATTGCAAATTGTGGCATTGGAAATATAGTCCAAGAAACTGTGTGTTTTTCATTTGATGCTTTGGGAATGCAGCTCTTGCCCTTTGTCAAGCCTTGTTTTCTTCTTCATAGTTTGAAAGCAGACAAAACTCTTCTATTCTTAATGGTTGCAGTTGTACAAAATTCCTAGTAAATATTCCCTTTTGAATGCCTGTCCCAGGAAGGACTGCAGAAGTGATAACGAGAAGGTTACCTGGGCCCCTGCGCAGCTGCCACGCTGTGGCACAATGCAGAATGAGGTGCATTTACTTTTGCGTTAAACACGTTGCTTACGCTGTTTATTCTGAATATTCCATGCAGCTCCCGCTGTTCAGAATTGCTCTTGAATAAGGGTAGATAAAATGTTGTTTAGAAAGATCTTTTGGCCATGATGTTACCTTAGAGATGAGAGGGAGATGAACAGCAAGGCAAATGTTTGTGGAGTACATTGGTGCCCATATTTAGGCAGGCAGCAGTCAGGATTCTTGGCATGGAAATGGCCGAACCTCTAATTACATTGCTCGCTGACTTGTTTGGGAGCTACAAGGAGCTTGCAGGGAACGATTAAACTACACCAACCTCTTGAGTGCGAAAGTAACTTAGAATTTCATGTAATTCTCAGGTGGATTCTGTGCATGTGTGTGTTGGGAGATGTGGCACACAGCTTAAAGGGCTGAGCTGTTCTGTGCAGCAAGGAAGGAAAATGTGTTAGTATCTCCCTGCTCCATTTGGAAGAAACACTTTAAGGATGACTAGAAAGCTGCCTAAATTTTGTGTTCTCATAAATTATCGCACATAGACCTAGTGATTTCAAAAGAGTATTTACATTGGCAAGAATTTTAATTCATAACTGGTGGTAAATATTCTGTTGATTAGTCTGGATAAGCATCTGTTAGGATAGAACAGGTAATTTCCAGTTTCTCTAGTAGAAAGTTTGCCTGACAGTTCTTGCTTGGTAGAATGTTGTATCCACAATTAATACTCCCTGTCAACCTTTCTTGTTGTTTTTGCAACAGGCAAATGTAATGTATGGGATCAATACAATTGATTGCTTATATAAGTTCAGTTCTGGCTTGTGGTTCACAGCTGCAAGTCCATAATTTGTTCATATAATTGTCTGTTTTTGATGGATAATACCCCAGCTGGGGAAGTAGTTGGTAGAGACCTGAGACATTCTTACAGCTCCCTCATGTACAGATTTTCATACAGAGTGATGAAAATCTCCCTGGCCCTGTGGTGTCTGTCTGTCCAGTCCCCCAACCCTGCAGTGAAAAAGCTTGGATTTGGTCTTAACCTGTCCTGAAGTGTGTCAAAGCACGTTCCTTGTCTTCACTGCCACCTTGGAAAGCCCAAGCCTCAGTACCTGCTGCTGTTGAGAACTGGGCACAAGCTTCAGTTGATATTTGTGACAGAAAGTGCAATTCTGGAAACACTGATATATTCCTGGCGTTGGTTTTGATTTTGTGTAATGGTTTACCTCTTGCAGTGAGTGACATTTCAAAAGTTGAGGAAAACTCCACTTTGACATTTAGAGGGAAATTCAATATTTTAACATGTTAATTCTATTGGTTCAAGATTTCGTAGACTAAACAAAAACTTAACCCAAATCAGGCTTCATAAATTTCTCAGCTTGCCTGGTTTCCTATGTAACAGTCTCATGAGGGGATTTAGCTTTTAATGAGTTGCTAGTGCAATGGAGCTTGCCATCCTGCTCCTGCATATGTTGCAGTTGTGAAAACTTCTCTTGCTGGGAGAAATGCATGGGAGAGGAAGTAAGATAATGGTTTGCTTTGGACAAGCTTCCTTAATGGGATTAGGTTCTCTCTCGCAGAAGAGGCCTAGGAGATGTAAGCTGCAGGAGAAGGAAGCACCCTGCTGTCAGGATAGCAGACAAGGAGAGCAATCAGCATCACCTCATTCTTTGTTTATACCTGTTTAAATGTCAAAATACATATGCTGTCCAGTGTGGAAAAGTGCTCCAAGCTGATTTAAATGTGCTTTCTCTAGCTAGGGTTTTTTGTAATTCCTTCTCTAAGGGATTTTCAGTTAGGACTTGTCTTCCTTACAGTGGTGGATGTGTGTCTGTTAGACTTTTTGTAGGCTGTAGCCTGTTCCTGTGGCATTCTTACAAAGAGGATTGATTTAATATCTAGTTACTTAAAATGGAAGGTACATAGGTATACAATGAATGCACGTTGCATTGCCCTCAGGATGATGGTGATTTATGATTGCATTGGAGAGAGTGAGAACAGATGACCAAAATCATTTATTTACAGGCATAATGGGCAAGAAGATGGCTCTTTGCTTCAACAGTATTGGTCCCTCTCTTTAATCTTTAATTAACTCTCTGAATTTGACTAGATCTACAAATAGCAGATGGTGAAGTGTTGCCAAATTGCAGCTCATCATCTGCTTCTCACATATATAATTGGTAAGAATACAAGTATAAAAAAAAAACAAAAATCGTCAGCACAGTATTCCCTGATAACGGGGAATTGGATTCTTTTTTTCTTTTTTTGCAATTAAGTTTAGCAGCATGGAAGTGATGAAATAAAGCAGGCATCGGAAACCACTTTCATACTACATTTTGAGAGCAACCAAATGTGAGGGTATTCTAAAACTTTGCATTGTACTAACTGAATGAATAATTATCTTTTAGCTGTCTAGTTTTGAAATGAATGAATAGTGACTGTGTGAGGTCCTTTTGCAGTTGAAGTATTTTGCTTATTTCTGGTGTAAATAAATGATGTCTATTGTTGCTTGCAGTGATATCTCTGAACTATGGCTGAATTATAGTAGATTAGTTCAAAAAGGGAAGATGGCTTCATTAACTGTGAGAGTCTCTGTGGAAGGGAGAATTTTTTCCCAGTAGAAAGGCACAAAATTTCTTTCAGCTCTGAGGAAAACTGGAATCATAAACTCATCTCTTGATGTTGTCTGTGAAAGCTCTTCTTATTTACTGGATATCTATTATTACCTTGAAAAGACAATTTGTAAACACAAAGCATGGAAGAAAAAAGTGTTGCTTGTGCAGTAACTTATTTCACAATTTGAAATAATTTCATGTGCAAGACCTAATTTTTAGGTCTTTGCTCTGCAGGCAGTACAGTCCTTAGTATCTTACTTGCTGTAAATCAAATAGGATCAGAGCTGTGGAGTTATATTAACCTTTTTAAGGTAGCGATTTGTAACTTTACAGTGGGGCCTTGACTCTGTTGCTTCTAAAGATGACCTCACCATCCCCTTAGGGATCTGTTAGAGTCCTGTACCTGGTAGATGTATATGTGGGTATCTGCAAGGGAAGGAAATTGCTTTGTCCTTTAAGAATTTATTCAGATATGGAAGCTTTTTATACTAGTAGACGAAATTAATGTAGGTAATTTTTATCACAGGGTAGAGCTTTACAACACTCTGGTAGTTTAATGCCTAAACAACCAGGCAAAACATGTTCATACAAGCAACACTTTCGGGATAGACTTGAAAGGAAGAGGGAGGAAAAAAATGATTTTAAGTTTAATCCTGTATCTGCACTGCTTAAAACATTAATGTATTTTTTTATGGCGACTTAACTTTTCAGTTCCATTCCCAAGAAGTTTGCTTCTGGAGTGTGCCCATTAACTCTAAATTGATCTTTGTCAGTTTGTCAGGGTTTTGTACTTACTTTTGCTGTCTAGTAATAGACATGTGGAAAACTACTTCTTGAGTATATGGATTGAAAATGAAGGCATTAATTTTGTCATCTTCACAAATCAGTCTGTCATGTCACTTAATATGTTTTTAAAAAATCATTGCTCAGATTGACTAGATAGTGAGCTCACACTAGTCAGGGAAAAGGAATTACTGAAAGAGGGAAAATGAAGTATGGTTTTGAGTGTGGTTGGCTGACATGAATCAGATTAAATCTGAGGCCTCAGCCTGTGTCAGTTGTTTGTGCAAGGCAGGTACAATTTGACTCCTCTTATGTGGGTATTAAATGTGAGTAGTGGCGTTGCCATCTCCTTAAAAAGAAATTCACAACAGATGAAGAAATGCAGATGTATGATTAGAAATCCTACCCTTGCCTTATTGTCAGGTGAGCATTTGACCCAACTAGGCTGAAGAAACCCCCTTGACTGCCCTCCCTTAGTCCTTCTCTGTAAGCAGAAGCACACAGACCAAAACACAGCTTATTCAGTTCTGTGTCTTGATGGATCAGATAAACTCTTTTGTTTCAGTTGCTGTCTCACGTGCACTGTGAAAAGATGAATATACTTCTTAATAGTAATCTACAGTGTAGATGCATATAATAACTTATATTTTCTCTCTCAACGTAGGAGAGTTGCATGCTTGAAACTGGTAGGCGTAAACCGAAACTGGAAACCTACTTTTTTGAAAGAGAATGAGGACAACAACAAGATTTACAGTAATGAAAACATATTAACACCAATATGCAACTTGAACTATTAAAACCTGGCATGTAATTTCTGCTTTGTAAATTTTTGGCCTTGTCCTTAGTGAGGGAAGCAAGAGGTAGAATTTTTGGTTGCAGATTGAGGTTAGGTTTGTGCGTTACAACCTCCTTTTCTCTTTGCCTGCCTTGGGAATTTGTATTTTTATTTCCAGTGACAGTAATGTTTGTGATCAAGAGAGTGAAATTTCTAATGCTTCTTGCTTCAAATAGTTTATTTTTTCATTAAAAGAGGGAAAGCAGTAATAAATAGAATAGCATGGTATCAGCTGAAAAGCAAGGACAACAGAAGAAGCAAGTATGTGAAGGCCAACTGTTGGAGTGCTACAGTGTGTGTAAAAGTGAAAGGGTTTGAAAGACCACTTGTTAGCTTCTTGATAACTTCCTGAAATGGGAGTGTTAGGAAATGTAGGGCAGTACACAGTGAAGTGCAGTCTTATACACCTTGTTGGTTCTTGCTGCAACTGTTTGAAAAAGAAATAGTGAAACAGAATTAGAAATGCTGACTGGCTGCATTATCCTGGAAGCAGTAGTATTACACCTGCAATCTATTATTAGCCAATTGTAGTTTCCAAGAACATAGATCTATGTTATGAGAGCTTTTAATTTAAAAATATAAACACTGTAAGAATAATATTCCTCTATTCACCCTTCTGCGGGCATATTTAAATCAAAACTTGTTTCTTTTTATAAGAGAAAACAGTTTATTATGTCTTTAGGGAAACATATAAATGAATTTCACCTCCTCCATCATATGCCAGATAGGGTTATCAGTTTGTATGATACATTAAGTGGAAAAATTAGCAAAGGAGCAACTGCAACAGACTTGCATGAAGTGCATGTTATTTTTTGCTAAGGTGGCAGTAGCCACATGTTGAAATCCCAGTAGAAAGCAATGTTCCACCTTGTGGCACCATGAAAGAAATGCCCATCTTTTTCCTCTTGGAGTCAGACCTATGCTGTTGCTGTGTGTAATTGTGCTATGCCATGGGATAGGCAGTCTGTTTGGATACATTTGTTCCAGATATTAAGAGATTAATTTTTTTGCAACAGGCATGATATCACTTCTCCCTTGTCCTCTTAAGATTGTTTTTTAGGGTCTAATACTTGGTGAGGATGAAGCAGTCTAGCTTTAGTGTTAAAAAGAGACTGTCCAGAATAAACTTGCTCAGTTGGCAGGGTTTTTCTGGTTTGCTTGTTTGTTTTTAAAAGACACTTTTCCTCCATTTGTAATTGTCATTTCTTTAGCTCCAGCCTGGAGTGTGAAAATGTAACTTCTTTTTTTGTTTTTTTTTTTTAATATGCACATTATTCTTAGTACCTAAAGGTTCTGCAATTAAATTTAAAGAGCCGTCTTAACGATGCATGAGTCAGAAGAGAATCCAGCACTTAGACCTGTGGAGTTTTGTGTAGCAAGGATTGTAAGATACAGGCTTGTTGCAGTGGGAAGTTAAAGAACAGTGCAAATATTTGAGCTTACAAATCCAGTATTCCTAATGTGTGAATACCTGCTCAACTAGTATTTACATATGTTGCACGGTGCCAGTGATGTGGGTGTGCTACAACTGGAGTCTGCCCTGAGGTTCTCTAATCTGCCTTTCCTTTGTGCCCCATATCTTGTGGCCTTAATGATTTGCTTTCCACAACTGGCTACTTTGTGCTCTTTGAGGGTCCCAATTGTAGGTACTGTGGCACTGCAATGATTTTAATGTTTGCATTCCTCTCTTTCTGCATTTAGTCAGACGTCTTCCCAACATTGGTACTCAGGCCATTTGACAGCCCGGGAGAGACGAGCTGTCCCAGGCCAAAGGCGAACTTGTTCTAAGGGACAGGGAGTAGCTGTCACAGGGATAGTGTCCTAAGTTTGTGCAGTTCTGGAGGGAGTGGACCTGGCACAAACAGGGTTGAACATAGGCAGCACAGTAAGGAGCATCAGTGGAGTGAGCTGGCACAGGAACATCAGTTTTGGGGTTTTTTTTGTTTGTTTTGTTATGGTGGGTTTTTTGTTTGTTTGGTTTTTTTGTTTGTTTGGTTTTTTTTGTTTTTTTCCAGAGAAGTATTTTCTATTGTTTCATTGTGTAATTAAAATAGAGAGGCAGCAAAAGACTAGTATGACTTGGAAGAGTGTTAATAGAGATATGATATATGGCTTTTTTTCCTGGGGGGAAAAAGAATCTTGGAATTGATGAACTATTCAGAAAAATCTGATCTTGTTCACCTGATTTTAAGAGAAACTACTGCTTGTAGCAGAGTGTAAAAGATAGGACAATGGAGATTTTTTTTCCTAACTATGAACTGTGAGTTATAGGTAGCATTCGATTGGGATTCTTCATTTAACCTCCTTTTTCCTTTTGGTCTCTTCTTAATTTCAGAGAGATGTGGTGACCTGTCTCTGTGTGGCCTTGCTGTCTCTTTCATTTGTCTACTTGCTCTTTCTGTTCACTTTGCTACTGGAGAAAATGTTTGATTGCCGAAACATTTTAAGTTACCTCCAAGGCCACTGAAATATGTTCATCATGGTTTCATTAATAATCTCTTCACATACCTCACTTATACAATCTTCCTGCGGTAGCGTATTCTGAGATAGCAGATTTTCAGCTGTGCTGTGAAAGCTGCTGACCATGGGGTGGTGATGCTTGCTCTCGTGTTAGCTCAGGGTTTTACTTTGTGTGCATGGGCCAACCTCACTCATGTTTCCCTTAATACAACATGTAGGTGTCTTGTCACAGCAAGAGTAAGTTCACCTGTGATGCCTGTCTCTGAAAGTTTCCATTAGTTCCTCAGGCACAACCTGGATGAGAGTGGTTCTAAGAATTATCAGAATTTGGCATAAGGATGTTGGTAGTAGTGGATGTCTAGACCTTGACTTATCTGAGCATAGACCATCTTTTATTTTAACTATTGCATGTAACCAGGATATGTTGAATAGACAACTGTCTATTGCATGAACCAGGGCATGTTGATTACTGACTTCTGTGGTGGCTGATTTCATACTCCACCTCTCTTGAAGATTTGAACATTAATCTAAGCGTTAGCCTTCTACTTTGAGTTTATGAGAAAGTCCTTCTTTATCAATCTTCATAACTTAATTGTAAATCTTGCACCTTCTTGTTAGATGTAAGATGCAAAATTTAATATTCTTTCAGGATCAGCATTCAGCTGTTTGCCTGGCTGCTTTTCCTTTCTCCTTGTACCTACTACCTTACTTAAAGTTGTGAAGTCTCACAAGGTCTGTCAAGCTGTGCTGTTACTTGTGTTGAAAGCAAATGCCTGTGCTCTAGACACAGTCAGCACAGGCAAGAGGCCCACTCGCTCACTAGTTGACCTCCCAAGGAAACTTGAGTAGCTGGTAGACTTGATCTTATGAAATGGGATTGCGGGTCTGTTAGCAAAAGTCCAAATGTGTATTGTTAGGTTGGAAAAGCTTATTCTGGTTTTGAAATGATTGAAACAATCTTGAAAACTCTAGTTTTCCTAGTAGCATGGCTTGGTACTCATCCAGAAGTCAGAGTTCCCTTTTTTGCATTCCCTTTGTGCCAAGTCCCTTATATTAGATCAAACTGTCATTCTTAATGGAGTCAAGAGCAATAAAATAAGGACCGAGTGGGGTGTGTTGTAACCTTATGAAACTGGAATCAGGTCTGTTACTGAGAGGCATAATGGCACATGGCTCATTCCTGCATGCAGACTGCATCATCACAGGATGATGATCTTAGTGATGAGACAAAGTGTTTCTGAGAGAGACTGCCAAAAATGAAGAATATGAGTAAGATGGTATTTTTTCCCTGCAATAAAGCACTGTGTTCCATAGCCTTAAATGTCAGATTAAACAGGGCAACTTCCAAGTATAAATACACTTTGTAATAGGCAATATCAACTGTGCTTTGGGAGGCTGGAAACCTTGTAATGCATTATATATTTGAGAAATGAGATGGGACGCCTTCTTGCTCTGTTGTTGTCTTCTTTATAAAGGATCTGGAAGTGCAGGTGAACAGTGAGGTAATGAAGTACTAACTTATTCAGGGTAATTAAGGGTCAGCTCTAAATAATTGTGCAACTACCTTCCAATGGTGCTCTACTAAGCCATAAAATAGAAATGAAACTCAGCTCAAAGGAAGGTAAGTGTGCGTGGAAGGGATGGGAGGCAACAGGAGAAAATTACGGTGTAAGAGTGATAGGCTCTGACCTGGCTCTGAACACTTGGCTGCTACCTCAGGATCATCATGAGGTAAACTGTGATTGAAGCTTACAGGAGTTGAGAAAGCTGGCTCAGAATTTGAAGGGATCAAATCCATTGAGATCAAGTCCAAATAACCGATGTGACTCAAAGTTCTTCAACTGCAGTACGTTAGAAAGTGAGAGGGTACCTTAGGGAAATATCTGCTATTATCTCATTCGTATATGGACATCTTGTATTGGTCATTTCTGATTGTACCTACCTACCTATCAAGACCAGAGTTTTCCCTTTGAGGAAGGTGAGAAGCAGTGTCTAAAGAACAAGCAAAACAATTGAATAGAACAAGAATCTGATTTAATTTTCTTAAGGAGATTGTGAGAGCTAAAATACAAAAATAGGGCATGGAAAGGGAATTGTGAACAGAGTGCTTGCCTTTCCATAACAGACTGAAGAAGGAAGGAGGTAAATATTTTACTTTATTCAGACCATGATAAGCAGGATGGGTATGTATGTACAGGCATTCATGGAGTTTATTTCCTTGACTTGAAGATTTTTTTTCTTCTACCAAAGATATTCTCCCTCTGTGAGTTAAAATGCAGAACTGGTCTGCAAAGAGAGGTTCTTGTCAAAGCCTTACGTACTTCATGTGTTTTCAAGGATGGCTATAGACCTGACCTGCTTCAGAGTATGTGTATGTGGGTTTTCTGTTTACTTGTTTAATTTTTTTCTTTTTTTTTTCTTTTTTCTTTCTCCCTTTTGACATGAAGAGAACTATCTTGAACTGTAACCTTTTGTTGAAAAGGTTTGCTTGTTTTCTTTGATAGTAAATGGTTAATTTCATGTTCTGGATAAAGGCAAAATAGTCTTGAGTATTGATCACAACCAGGGTGCAATTACAACCAAGGTGCTCTGGAAAGCACTGGCAGGGAAACAAATCTTAGAAATAAAAGCTTGTTAGGCAGGCTTAAACTTGATAAGTTTAGTTGCAAAATATATAAAATGTTAAATTAATCACTCAGTTGCATTGTGTGTTTTAAGATCAAGGAGAAAATTTCAGTTGGCTCCAACCAACCAGTGCTTGTACATGTTCTCTTCGAAAAATGTATCCCCCTCTTCCCATTTCTTGATGTTGATAATTTTAGCTCTTGGATTTCAAATCTCCATCCAGTGGTGAACTAGGATGTCTTGAGATTTATGTAGCATAGTTTGGGTTTTGAAAAAAAAATCTGGAAAGGATCATATCTCAGTAGGTCTGCTTATGTGTTTCCATTTCTCTGTTTTTAAATGCAAGTGAATCCTCATCTAATGAAGCTCGATTGTCCTGGCGTAATGCTGCTTCTGCTAATTCATATAAGCATAGCAAGGTTTGTGGTAGCACAGACCTAGTGGGGGGGG
>JAVCKT010023807.1:31098-43057 GCA_032273925.1 Rhynchotus rufescens
CCCCCCCCCCCCCCCAGCATTTTCTGAAGCAGTTGGTTTAAAAAAAATATGTGGAAAATAGTGTAAAGTGAAGCTGGGCATCTGCTCAGGTGTCTACTTGAAGGGGAAGCAAAGAGCTCTTGAGTTGGATTTGAAATGTGCGTGATTCATGGGTGGTTTTAAAAGTACATGGATGGGTAAATGTAAAGAAAACTAAAAATAACAAACCCTGATGTGGTGGCCAAGGGTTTAGTTTTCTCCCAGCACAACAGAGGATTCTTAGCAGGAGGTAGAGGCTTTGGTGGGGCTGGGTGTTGGCAGCAGGTTCAGCTGTGGAGGGTGCTCCCTTCCTGGCTGGATTTGTGTCTAATCTGGTCTCCTGCAGTGGCTCGGGATAACTACCCAGCGGCTGCGAGGCAGGCGGTGCCTAAAGCAACTCCAATGGAACTGTGAGGGAAAAGGGGTTAAGCTGGGATAAGGCTGCAGCCTCTGTCTGGGAGCTGACAGCATCACCTCTGACTCTTTGCTCCAGCTGGCTCCAGGAGAGCCTGAGCATCTTCAATTTGCTGGAAGGCTGAGCCTCTGTGTGAAGGCAGCCTGCTAGTCACGGCATGTTGCCAAGGCAACCCTCTGATTTATTAATTTCTTTTAAAGCCCAGGCTGATGCATCTGCTGCTGTGCTCTTGCTTGTTGTGGATTTGTTTTGCACTTTGGCATGCCTGGGTGCTTTTTGAATGTCTCTTGTGTAAAGAATTGTTTTTTACACAAAAAGGAATCCTCTACCTTTCTCTTAAGTCATTAGAGACACCTTTCTTGGAGTTTAGCGTTTTAACTGGAATATTTCTATGCATGTCCATGCACAGAAATTTAATGTTGCATTTGTCCTCCATCTATTTTATGGTTTCAGTGGAAGGGGAACATTGTGTTGAGATTCTGTAATGCTACTAGAGCAGTTTAAGTGCTGGTCTTTTCCCTCCCAGATGTGACCATATCCTTTATGCTGTTGTTTGTTTCCACTGCAAACATGATAGAAATCTTTCTTTGAATTTAAAAAAAAAAAAATTGCAGCTCTCATTTGCATGAATAACTTAAACTTAAGAATGTGTGTGTACTTTCGTATTGGTTATTCTTTGTGCAATATAAGCCAGAAGTTTATAACAGAGTATATAAAATCCATGCTAATATCCTCTGGCAGCAGAGATGACTTTTGAAATACATTATTATCAGTAATAGAGATCGTCACTGTAGAGAAGTGATTGGATATTTCTGTGTTTTTTCTCTCCTCAGCTGTCCCGTTTCCTCCAAGCCACCGGCTCACAGCCAAGGAGGTTTTTGATAATGATGGAAAGCCCCGAGTGGATATCTTAAAGGCACACCTTATGAAAGAAGGGAGGCTGGAAGAGAGCGTTGCTTTGAGAATAGTAACAGAAGGAGCTTCGATTCTACGCCAGGAGAAAAACTTACTGGACATTGATGCACCGGTCACAGGTTAGCATGGAGTTATGGTGGTGGAGGGGATGGGTGCTGGTTTGGGATGTGTTGTGCAATGTGTGGGGTTTCCTAAGGAGCTAAAAGGAAATCTCACTCTCGTTTGACCTCTTGGGTACTTGAGTCTGTCTGTTACCATTGCGATAACAGAGGTGGCTAAGCAGCTTGTAAGTTAAGGAAGCGAGCATTTCTACTGAAGCATTTTAGTTTCTAACTTAAGATAGCAGTTTTAGTCTACAGTGAAAGAGTGCTAGAATTTTCTTAACCTTAAGTGTCTGGCCTTTTGTACTAAATACTAATTTCATAAGGTTATAGATGTCCTTTACTGTAGTAGTACAGTTCCGATGTACAGTCATAGTTTGGCTCTGCAGGAAGAATGATGTTACAGTAAACAGAAATTTTAATTAAATGTTAAGGAAAATAACATGTAGAGTGAAAAAAGCAGAATCCCAGTTTGTGTTGCCTGGGGGATTAATGAATTGTGCTGGTTGCAGAACCCATTTTGCCCTTGACTATCAAATATTACCACCCACTCATTAATCTTCAGGAAATGCCTTCTGCTTTGTACTTCCTTCTCTAATTGTCTCCTGCCTCAGACTGCGTTCTGAACCCAGAAATGCATTTGCTTGCTCTAATATGACCATTCCCCCCCTTTTTTTTCTTGCTCTTATCAAAGATAGATATATTTTCGTCAGGAAGCTTATCTGTACCATACCAAGTTAGATGTTGGGTGAAAGACTGCTGGTTCCACCCTGCGCAAATGATGAACCCTAACCATAAAGCTTGTTTCAAGGAGGCATTTTCTTTTGTCACTTTGTTTCTGGGAGACCCTGACAGGAATCCAGGAAATAGATTCTCCTGTTGCAGAAGGGAGATTACTGGTCTTTGTGGCGAGCAGTGGCAGTAGAGATCATAGAAACTGTAGAGAAGCAGTGTGGGCTTGATTTTTCCAACTCCTCCTCCCAAACTGCGTAGGGGTAGTATCTGAACTAGAGTGTTTTAAGGGCTATTAAAGCTTGTAATTCTCTAAGTGGCATTCAACCAGGAGTTGAATGGTTGGCCTGGGGAGGGAATGGGTGTCTCTTATGTAATGATAGCTTGTCATGCTGCCTTTATCTTGCTCTGGAAAAAGGTGTCAATCATGCTGCATCTTACAGATGAATAAAGCAAACACGATGAATAAAGGGCTGCTCTCAATAGGCTGAGAATAGAATAGTCCTACAGGCATTTCCTTAAAAGGAGGAATACAAGCTCTTCGGGACATTAAATGGAAAAAGTTCTAGAGTATCGCTCAGTTCCGAACTGAGCAATAAAATGTGCAGAAGTTCTGCCTTTTCTATTTTTTCTTAATACAGTGATCCATACAGCAGGCAGGTCTGCCCAATACTTTTCATAAGTTAATATTTGACATTTTCTCCCCCCTCCTTCCCTTTCCCCACTCGCAATTTGTTTTTCTTAAATGCTTTTGAAAGTTGGAGCTGAGTTTTGGTGATTCATCTCCTGAAGTTTACGCTCACTGTAGATCACTGCAATATTTAAGTTTTGGATTTTTCTTCCAGTCAGGCCTGTGTCTCCTTTTGTTCTTGCTTTTGAAAATATTTGCATACAGTGACTGTGATCTTGCAGTATTCTTCAGAGTGACTAATAGTTACTCCCTTTGAAGCTAAAGGTGGACTGCCTAATACTTGTTTGTGGGGTAGCTGAGAACTGCTCGTGTTCTGTGTGAAAAAACATGAAAGCTGCAGTAATGAAAGTGATCATCAAAAGAAGAGAAAATCTGAAAGGAGACTGGAAAAGCTTGTGAGGCCCCATGTTTTGTGTGCCTTGCAATTGTCCCTGTATTGGTAGCAGGACAGCAGATGACCAGATAAAGAGAATTTGACTGTGATCTGGTGAAAGTGTAAGGAATACCGACAGTAAAATGGAGTAGAACACAAGCTTTTTCAAGCATATAGAAGAATAAACAAAAACACTGATACAAAAGGAAGGAAAATATATTTTAGGGCAGAGAGACCTGGTGAAGAGGGACTATCATTACTGATTAGTATGGGATTGTTCGTGGCAAATTCATTTATCTGTCAGAACTGTATGCCTGCAGCTGGTTAATGAGCTGCTGCTCATCAAAGAGAGAGAGAGGACTCTAGCTATTGTAGAGCATTGTGCATTAGGCCAGGAACATGAAAAGTTGTTCTTACTGCCTTGGGTGCACACTCCTTAGTTTGCAGTGCAGCACCTGAAGATGTTTACATGGTCTCAGAGTGAGAGCTGCAGTGGGAGAGGCTGTCAGTAAAGACCTGCATCTTGTGCCTGGAGCAGCAAGGAGCTGGCACAGGGTTGCAGGTCGGTCCACGTCCCCGTGTGGGGGAAGAAGAGTGCTAGGAGTGACGGGTTTGTGTGCTGCTCTCAGGCTGCCAGCAACATTATGGGAATATCTACAACGGCTCCAAGCCCAGAGAGCAGGCAGAGGGAAGAGGAATGGCCTGCTGCTGCCTTCCATGGGAAGGTTATCCCCTTGCTTCCTCCACACCCTCCTTTCCTCCAGGCATGTGTTCTTTGTTTCAAGGTCATGGGTTTAATGAGGCTGACTTACCATTAGACTGCAGCTGCTTAACATCGAGATGAAAGATGTTGTTAGGACGGCTTTAGGATTTCCTGACCTATTTTATGTACATAGCACTATAAAGGCACATGGACAAATGACTCATTTTTATTTGTGTATATTTAAGGCTGTGGAAGTGTAGCTCTGAACCTCCCTATCTCCAATCTTTACTGAAGTAACACTTTGAAGCACTGTTGGAAATGCCAGGATTAGGATGGCCAGGCTCACATTGTGTGGGTTTATTGTATAGGCTCTTTCTTACTTGGAATGAATCTGTTGATTTATGTCTTGATGTGCCTTTATACTTTATCTGCCTTGTGAGTGATCCTTCATGAGAAGTATTAAATTTAAAGATGCTCAATGAAAATAACATGATATATCTTGCATATTGGATTGTGCGTGTGAATAAACTTACTTTTTTAAGGTAGCTCTTTATCTGTTGATATCTATTCTGCAAGGAATTAATCTGTTTTACCTCTTCCTGTAATGTATGAAATCTCTAATTGAGCACTCAGTGTACTGACACTTGGGTTAGCCTCTTCTTATCATTATTAAGTTTCTTCTAGTAAACCAAGAATACAAAAATCCAAGCCATATTTGGGTTATAAAAGTATACTTTGTTGCCTATGTTATATATGTGCAATGCATGAATATTAGACAGGCAACTGTGCAGAACAGATGTTCTTTATTCTACTTGCAGGAGTACCACTGCTAGTAGCAGCAATGACAGTAGTCTTGGGTTTGGTGACAAAAGCCAGGTCATGTGCAGGCATTAGGTGACATCTATCAGTCCTCCATTTATGAATAGTGGAAAAGAGGTCAAGCACAAATGGATTTTCTTCATACTATTCTATGTCGAAGCTTTTTGGACTGTAGGTGCCTGTGGTTTAGTATGCAGGATAGGTGAGCAGAAGATGAAGGCCGAATCAAAGCTAGATGTGGCTATGGAGCAAGTTCTATGAAAGAAAGGGATGTGATGGTGTCAGTCTCTGCATGTATCTTTCTTGACCATATTGAGTTTCTCCATTAGTCCTAGCTTGGTGGCTGTTGTATTGACAGATATTGTAGATGCCAAGCAAACTGTTGTTTGCAGAGCCTTTCTTGCTGTTTCCATTATGTTGCCTAATTAAAATCAGGGCATGTGTATTTCCTATAGGAATATAAACTCATCGTGTTTGTGTTGAGGAATGATCTACCTAGTTTCAGTTTTATTGTATTGTAATTTGAGAGGATGGGGGCAGACGTTAGTTGGATGGCACGATGGTGTGGAGATACAACTTTAATTCCTTTGCTTGTAACGAGGACACTAGCGGCTTGCAAATAGACTCTAAGCTGATGGGTTAGGAAGTATGAGGGTGTCATAGCTGTGTACGTGGCCTGGGTGGAAACAACCATACACAGCTCTGGGATTAAGAAGCCCTTGGTGCATTACAAGCCCATAAAAAGTCTGTAGAGGGAAAGCCTTTTCCTAACGGTATGGGTTCATTCTGGACTGTTTTATCCCTTCTGGCCTTTATGGCCTCTGAGGCTTTCAAATGCTCAGGGAAATTGCTCCATGGACTAAGAGGGGCTCTGAAATAATCATACTCCATGCACATTTTTCTTTCACCCAGTTTCTTTTGCTTGGTAGCATAAAATAGTGTCAAGAAGATCCTAGTGCTGCCTGAGCTAAAACTTAGTAAGCAACAGGACCTTCTAGCTCAAGTGATCAATGCTAAGGCAAGCTAATAAAAGTGCTCTTGCTTACATTATGGTATAAAGGCAGAAACATTTAAAATTAGGTCCAACTGTAGTACTCAGTTAAGTGATCTGATGCAATTAGAGGGGCAAATTATTTTGTCTGTGTGTGTTTGCTTTTTTTATATATTCTTTTAGTTTTTTATTTCAAGAGAGCATTCTATTATGGAAAATATATAGGGTTGCTTAATACAGCCTACAAGTACTGCAAGGTCTAGCTGTATTAGCAAAGCATCAAACTTTGTCTGAAATAATATTTCAGTAAAAGCAATTTTAGTTAAAACTTCTCTATTTCACACTTCAGTAATTTAATTAATACTCCAAACCTAATGTGCCATGATGACTGTTGAGGAGACGGTTGAATTTCCAAGGTATTGTTACAGCTAAAATATTTACTTTTGCGTATCAGAGGAAGCATTTGAATGATCAAATTCCTGAACTTCATGGCGAGTAGTTCACGTCTACTGGTTACAGGATGGTGTTCTTTGCTCTGTATCTCAGACATGTAGGGGTATCTTTTGAAACAATTTTAACCATATGGCTAGCTGCTGTCAGATCGTGATAATATTTTGTTCATTGGAGCTATGAAGTGACTGAGGTTTCAGTGTTTCTGGTGCATTTGCATCAGTTTACATTTCTGCGTTAGGCTGGTATAAGTTCCCAGTGTGGACTAGTGAGACCACTGATTTGCAGTAATATCTGGTTCAGAAATACTACCAGAATAAATGGCCAGCAATTAATTCCTGTTCCTCATAGGAAACGTAGTTTTGGCAGTGGAGAGCTGAACGTTAGGTTGAAACGTGTGCTTATCTCCACTTTAAACATCAATTCTGGGTCTCATGTACACAAATAAAATTATTTCAGCACTACAGGTAATTTAAAAATTGTGGAAGAAGAGGAAATGAAGCATCAATTGCAGTACCCACACTTGCCGCCTTGTTGAAAGCAAGCCTCAGTCTGTTGATTTTACATGCCTCTGCAAGGCAGCTTTCTGTGACTGAACGCTCAGTTTTTTTTCATGTAGTCTAATCTATTTGCTGTCTTTTTCTGAGGGAAAACACCTTTTCTCAGTATCTGCATGACTGCATCAATTTTGAGTGCAGTTTGCTGCTGTTATAATTTTTTGTCTTAGCACATCACTGTTGAATAGGTTATTAAAATTAGAGAATCTGCATCTTAAAGTACTAGCAAAAATAATTTAAGATAGAAACATACTGCCTCATAACTGAAGTGAATTAGATTGGCCCTCTAACAGTACTGCTGTTTGAAACTGCCATGGCTGCAGCTCCTTTGCATGCTTTACCGGGCACTCACAATGGACCGAGTCACTTGTCACTTAAGAACAGGGATTGCGGAAGAAGGTGAACATGTAAGACTGGGTGTTACTTGTGGTTTTTGATTTATTCCTTCCCTAAATGCTTATGTCGCTTCCAGATAGGGATGGAAACTTGGATCGCTGCTAGAACAAAGTGATTGCATCTTGCAGCTTAATTGAGCTGCTTCAGACATTAGCATCTGACATTTTGGCAGAACTGATGTTTTCTAGCAGCAGCTGCTTAAATGCATCCCTATTGCAAAGACAGTGGATGCTACAGACTGTATTCCTTACAACTGCCTTGCTTGTTACCCCTTATACACAATCCATTTAGAGTTAATTTGTTTTGGTGCAAAAATCATACAGTCAAGTTGAAGTGAAATGATTATATCTTAGATTCCCTTCAGAAATGGAGCTTAATTTGCTTCTGTGAAATGGAGGAGCAAAAACATAGTGGTCGTAAATTCAGAAGTCAAATTGATTTAGAAAACAATCACCTGCACAAATGCTTGCAAATCTATACTGTTAGCTCCGTTCTGGCCCTTTCACTTTAATCTTACTTAGTGTGTGCATACGTCTTCCTCATGTAAATATTTATGGCATGTTAGCATAACTTGTAGGGCTATTCCACAAAGACCTGTGTTGTCATAGCAGTGGCATTTTTTTGAGATTATTTAGATTCTCAAATGTTTTTGGGGGGAGGGGAGGGTTGACAATTATGAAACTTGTAAGGCAGGTTTTATCTTTGCTTTGCAATTATGTAATTTTGCACAATTGAGACAATGTAATAGTTCGAACTTCTTGACACTATTTCTTTTTCTAAACTAAGCATGATATTGGCGCTATATAATAATTCTCTTTAGAAATTAACAGAGGTTTTGTTCTTACCTTTTGTGTTCTCTTTGCTTTGTCTAATTATTTTTCCTTTTTATTCTGGCCTCAGGTTAATTTAACCCAGTCCCAGGTTGTTGCTTGTATTGGGGAAGAGGTGTGGGAATCAAGTGGGATCATCACTGTGCTGAAATCACAGCCACCCACATTGTCCTCTCTCCTATTTTGGATGAAGCAGTTACTGACATGAGTAAGAGCAGCAAGGGGAATTCCTTCATGCTGTTTCTCTTCCTATTCCATCCTCCTAGCAAAGTAAAAATCTTAGAGCTTTGTACAAAATCAAATTCCTCACTTTGTGTGCTTGTGTAAGATAAAAGGATAGAGATTTTGTGTATAGGGGGCAGAGGGGTTCAATGCTATTCACGCAGTACCTGCACCAATTGTAGAGCAGCTACAGTCTAGAATTCAAGCTGAGAACAGCTACAAAAGAGGAAAAAAAGGAACTGGAGGAGTTGGAGGGGGTGGACTAATAGCAAGAGAGAGAGAGAGACAAACAGCATGTTTTTGATAATTGCCACTTGAAGACTGCACCCTGACGAGACTAAACCACTATGTTTGGGAGCAGATTTGGGAACTGCTGTAGAGATGTGTGCCCCTACTATTCAGAGGCCACCTGCACTTTCAGAAATATTACCCGCTACCCTTTGTCTTCCCATGCACCTCTCAGGAGTGCACACAGCTTCTGAGTACCAAAACTTCCTTGTGGCACATTGGTGCCTAGTACTGCCTCTCCTCAGAGCTCATAGGAGTTGCAAGGCATAACTTAAAAGTTGGCTCAGGTAGAATTAGAAGCTGGACCTGGTGCTTATCTAAAGAAAGACTGTTATTTGGGCAACTTCTTTGCTTCTTCCTGCCTTTAGATGCCTCTTCACTGGCATTTTAAATTACTCTGAGAAGTTTTCCTGAAGCTGAGGCAAATGTCTCTATTCAGTTTTCTGCATTTTATCCAGATAAGTTGTAGAATGATTTTTCAAATGTATATCATCTTCTATGTGAAGACCTCAAAACATTCCAGTTCAAAAAATAGAACAGTTCCAAACATTCTCAAATAGATTATAATCTAGTATTTTAGAATTGTCTTGAAACTCTAAGAAGAGTTCACTGAACACATTCGCTGCTTGTTAAGGTTCACTGAGCTGAGCAGGAGCATTTTTCCCTCTCCAGTAATTTTCTTGAGGAGTTGGGTATAAATGTCACTACCGTGGATGATAGGGATTTTGTACTTGATTTGTACTGGTGGGATTTCAGCCAATTAAATGTCCTGACCCATAAGGTCAGGACCTTTTCAAGACTTCAAACCATTAAGTGGGAACTGAGTTTCAACTTTAATCCTCATTGCTTTTTCTGGAATTATTGTTTAGCCTGCTTCTGTTTTCTTTTAGAATGGGCATCGAAATTTTGTTGAAATGGTGTTAATTAGCTTAGGAGGTCAATTACTTCCTGAAAAAGTATTTCTGATAATGGAGGAGGATCTTGCTGCTTGCCTTCCAGAGGTTTTGCAAGTATTAAAATTTGAAGAGAAAACCAAGTCCTTTGCCATTTTGCCTTCCTTTATTGCATTAATAATAGACACTTGGAATAAAGCCATCGAGTTAAGCAGTTGTCTTGAAGCACTTTTTAGAGTGGGTGCTGTGGCTTTTTGTGGATTTTCTTGTTTTGTTTTGGATCCAGCTATGTCACCATTATCTTAAAAACAGGCCGCACAGGGGCAGGAGATAAGCTCCAGGTCAAGAGCCTGTGGCCGAGACTCAGAACTTTTTAGCTCCTTAGGTGCATCAGCATGGTTACTTTCCCAAGTTGCTTTTGGAAGGGGCTGTGTTGAGTATTTGTCCTCCCTTCGTTCAGGCTGAGAGCTGCCGAGTTACACTGTGGGTTGGAGACACTGCTCATGGTCACAGAAATCAGTCCTGTGACACCTTCCCTCAGTGAAGGGGCAGGGTATGGGCACTTGGTTTGCTTTCTGCTTGGCTTGCTTGCTGTCACACGCAATAGGTCTTATAAGAGACCTGAGTTGTCTAAAGAGATAAATTATGAAAGCTGATGTTGCTGTTGGGTTTCGGTTCATTTCCTTTGTTCTTTATCAGGCTTGAAATAAAATGGAAAAAGCCTCAGTGTAGGTACAAAATTAAAAGCCAGGAGGAACAGTCTGAAGAGCCATTTTTGAGATTAACCAGCATACTTATGAGCTAGGTTGTATTTTTTTCTTTTGCTCCCTAAACTCAAAAACTGTTATTGGAAAGTTAAAACTCCATTGAGGGGGAAAGAAAACATCTTCAGATGAGGAAAAAGCTAGAAAATACATGTCTCTAAAATCAGTAATTAATTATTGGAACCTGTTTCAAGGGGTAGCCATTTTACAAAGAGATGGCTTGAAATGAGATTAGTGTGGTAATGCAGGGTTTGAGAGAGAGGATTTTCTTTTTCTTTTTCTTTTTTTTAAATCATGATAGGGACAGGAATTTTATTTCTGTATCTAAGTATATGTGTGTGGAGGTGTGTGTGTGTGTACATATATATATATATATATATAAAAAACGTGTTATTTTAATGATTGCAGCAGATTAAAAATAGGTTGCTAGCCTTACGGGTGATGTTAAACTCGTGCAGCAAAGTGTCCATGACTGAAAATAGACTTGCTAATTATAGTGTGAAAACTTTGTTTTCAAACACGTATCAAGGTTACTTATGGTCAAAAGGGTTTCTTAACTTAGAGGACTAAAATATTATGTAATTAAATGCTGTGTAGATCAGTCACTCTGAAATCAATGGCATTACATATAGTATGAGCTTTTTAAGAGATATTTTAGCATTTTTTGTGTATATTTGTGAGAAACAAAAGTGCATAGTGTATATGAGCCTTTTAGACATCTGAATGTCACTTTCTAAATAAGCATTTGGGAGAAGCTGCAAATTATCTTACTGGGGAAGACAATGAGATAGGAACTGGGTTGGCAAACTCAGTTGTGAGATGGAAATGAAATTACGAAAATCTGCTGCCCTTTGTTCCATTTTTTATAGCAGAAGGAAATGTTTCAATTGTATAAGCAGAAATTTGAAGTTTTGACTTCAATCAGATCTTGTTTCACGTATGTGCATGTGTGCTAGAACTATAAGCACAGGGTTTTATATTAATCTGTAAGAATATAAGGAGTCTGAATATCACCTTTCCTAGGTTTTAAGTAAACCTCTTCAGGACTAGTATTGACTGGGTAGGGGTTAAACTCTATAGCAATAACAGTTATTTCCTGTGCTACTGAAGCTGAATTACTCACCTAAGCTAGTTTAAACAAAATCAAAGCAATACTCTGCCAAAAGAAATCTCTTCTCTCACATTTACTGTTTTACTCTCATTTCATCACACACCATCTCTAGTAATCAGCAACTTACTCTCCAAAATAAGGCTTTTATTCAACATAGGATCTCTTTCTGTAATAAAGATAATGCTGCTGCTGTTTGTGTTGTTTCCACATAAGCCCTTTCCTTAAAATTGTGGTGTAGTTTAGGTTGACAGGTACTCTCCAAAGTCATCTGGCGCAGACTCCTGTTCCAAGCAGGGCCAACTTCATAGTTAAGAGCAAGGCTAAACTTTGTCACTTCTCTGTTCATCTTTCCGCCAACTTGCACACGTTCTTCCTTACCTCTTAACACCGCTATCCTGAACAGACATCCTACTGTTTCAACTGTGTAATGCTGGAAAGAGATTAATGCTTTGCAGAAGCAATCTTACTCTTTTTAAGCATGAAGACTCTTCCCCTTAATATCTGCCCCTGTTTTATCAATTAGCCACATTGTTTTGCTCTAGGAGCCCCAGTGACTCATTCTGAGCCCAGACTGTCTCACCCTAAGCCTATGAAATGCTTCTTTGACTCTACATAGGAGAACCATGTGAAGTTCCTTTTTATGGGTCTTTTTTTCCTACTCGTTTTTTTTTTTTTTTTTTTTTTTTTTAC